>JAYMTJ010000019.1:0-139252 GCA_036897525.1 Pelargonium x hortorum
AAAGGACTACTCACTTTTTTGAAGAAATAGAGATACATTAACAATTAGTGCGAGTAAGGAGATGCTTTTTTTTATTATAAGATAAAACCCGTAAATTAATCCAGGATTTTCCAGGTCTATAGGGTACATAAGAAAATAAGAGGAATTCCCAATGTAGTAGCTAATCTTTAAAAATAAGAAATCGGCAGGGATCCACTAAACTAACTACGAGTCCTTATACCGTAATTTATAGAATTGTAGCTATTTAACTCCGGTCAGGCAGATTCTTTCTTCTATTTTAGTTATTCCAGTAAAGTGTGGTAGAGTTGGCAAGAATAGCAAGCTCTAGATTAAATAGAAATAGAAATATAAGGCGCACGAACCGGGTCATTTTTATTTCATTTATAAGTTAAAGAAATATATGCATAAAAGTCCTTGCCACGAAATCCTCAAACTCAAAACGGGATATAATATAATTCCGAACAATTAAGCCAACTAAAAGAATCCGGGGGCCAGGTACAATTTGTACGTACAATGACTTAAATCTAGCTATAGCTTGTTCACTACTATACTAAAAACACTTGTACGAATAACCGAAGCGAAGGCCCCCATGCAAGGTATATAAAAAGAGGAACTTGCATTTTTTTGCAGTCTTTTTTTTGACGCGATTTTCGTGGTCAGGAGTGGAATATTTTTGAATGAATACTTATTTCACGAATTACAGTGTGATATCTCCTGGTTTACGCTTCTTGTCTTTGGATTAATGATCTAGTGACAAGCTTCTCCGCATTTCTTTCTGGTGTAAAAAATCTAACTGTATGGTTAATACTTGATAAGTACAGGATAACGCGCCCTTAATTTAATTACTATTAAAGACTCCTTCAAACCCGGCTAGACTAGACTAACTAAGAAAGGTGGCTGCTTTAATAACTATAACAAGCAAACTCACTCGTCGATAATACTTCATCAAGAACAAGGAAATCCTTCTCATATTTTGTAGACCCGCTTACTTATTACCTTAAAATCCTAGAGTACTAAAAGGGGGTCTCGGCTTTTATTTAATGGGTGGAATTTTCCCTTTTTTTATCTTTATAAATATAGAGAGTAAGAGTTCTTTTGATGTAATAATTGTGGTTATTGAACTAGAATCCTAACCTAACAGCTTTATTTATTAGATTGGTACCTTAAGCAGAGATCTTTCAAGTTGACTTCTTAGTGATTACACTGACCTAGAGAAATTGGGATTGGATAACTACACATTCTATCGGAGAAGTTCCTTGTATCCTAACAACTGTGTCCATTAAAGCACTAGCCCATCAACATATCTCCTTCCTGTTCTAGCCTTCTAAGCTGGCTCATGAAGTCAAATAGCTCTAGTCGAACTGAAGACCTATCTCTTGTAACCTGGTAACTCTATAGTCTTCATTCTCTTGACACTTGCTGGTCAAATTCTTCTCTTCTTAAGGTATACAATCTAGCTAAGGAATATACTACTAACATGAAAAGAGCCCATACATATTCTGTAGTCACCCAATCCCACTAACCAATTGGTGCTTTACCCTGGCTATACCATCACAGTGACTTCTTTCTAAGCAACAGTTTCTGTCCTCCATTTTTTCAATAAACATAAGTACAAGGAATTCCTATATTTAGATTTACCGAGCTAAGAGTTTGAGCTACAGGAGGCTGCCCTTAATAGAGTATATTATATTATTCGTGTCAAGGTATTGATATTTAAAAGCAGCGTAAGAAGTAGTACTTTTACCGAGTCAAAATCAAACATTTAGTCTTATTCTTTGGGATTTTATAACTCCTCGAGATTCTGCTTTATAGTTTAGAGGGCTCCTTTATTTAAGTATGGTATCTAGAAGCTTCTTATTTATACCCAGCCAGAGAGAGACTTTATATAGGTTATGACAACTCTGTATCCCTTGTTTCTTTGTATTCTCTTTTTTCTATCCTATACGAATTGTATTCTTATGGGTACTTACTACTATATAATAACCTGGCTAAAAAAATCTATATAAAGCATAATTTAGCATTATTTTTATAGATTCATAGGTAATCTCTCTTTCTTTACTTTAAGGTAAGGGCTGGTTAGACCACCTCTCTTTAGATTAGAGGAAGAGAATTTCAGAATACCGGGACTTTGTACTCTTTTCTACTTTCCATAACGGCTTTATAATTATGTTCTGCGCTCTCTAAAATATTCGACTCAAATCAAATACTAAAGCCGAGATTTCCTTTCTTATTCTTTTAAATATAGTAAGTCTATTTAACCTAAGGTCTAAAATGAAGATGGAATTCCTTATGCATCTCTTGTTTGGAATCGTTATAATATAATACGAGCTTCTCAGTACTGGCTTTCTGAGCTATAATCACTTTGCGTTGGCCTACTATTACTACTCTCTACTCAATAGAAAGGTATTATCTTTACTAAAGCTAAAGCTAGGATAGTACTATTAGAGTTTCCGATCTAAGCTGATGAAAGGAATGTAGATAATCCTTAACAATGTCAACATTTCCTGGTCCACTTTCGGGTTTGTATTCTGTATTTTGTAAGCTAGGATCCTTCTGTGTAAGCGAGAACTAGGGAGAAGTCCTAGGAATTTCTATAGGAACTTGTCTTTGTGTTCTAATAACGTGCTGCTAAACTATAGGAGTTTAAGGAAAATTGTTCTAATGACTGCTGAGAGTTGTTAACGGATTCCCTTGGCAAAGTAAGATAATTGCGTACCACTTCGGTTTTGGATTGTGTAAACCTACGCATTCCGGTCAATTGATGGAACCTAGGGCTGATGGACAGTAGAGAATACTGAATTGAATATAGAGAATCCTTTATTTGTAAAGCTAGGTAGGGTAAAGACTATAGCTCCAATAACTCTATAGGCTACAAGAACTTAGCACTAAGACAGGCAACAGACAGGCCTTTCTTCACCATACTCTCGGTAGGTGTCTGCCAATTCCTGTTTAAGCTCCTAAACAACAAGCTACAAAGACTCGTAAGAGAAAATAAGCCGTTTTTGGGGTTTTGTGTACCTTTGTTTCTGAGTCAAATGTACAAACTAAAGGTAATAGGCAATGCAAGAATTTATATAAATAAAATATTCGCGTTGTTCTATTTTAACGTGTATTCGTTTAGGTCTTTCTGGAAAGTATTTACTAGAAAGGGTTTTTCTTATGAGATTTTTTCCCTTGTAATAAAACCTTATACTCGGTTTTACTCGAAACCAGCTCTTTAATTCTAACAACCTTTAAAAAGTAAGCTAGACTTTCTTTCCATTTAGTGGGCACTTACTTAACTCAACTATCCTGTCAGTTTTTTTCTAAAGGATTTGCTTTGCCTGTTCCCTAGAGTCGAAATTTTATGATACTATGAAATTCTAAAATCTTTATCAGTAACAACTAGAGCCAAATAATTATGACAGGAGTACAACCTATTTTCTGCATTACTGCCGGAGCAGCTCCTGCCGAAAAAGGAAGAATTCCAATATTAACAAATAAAAAAGAAACCAGGGTAGATTTTTATCGGTGAGTTTTCTTTTACTTTACATCAAAGGGGCTTCCAGTTTTAGCACTATCTGTGCTAGTAAGGAAATCCGAAATTAAATAACTTGTACAAATTCACTTTACAGTAAAGGAAAACTTTTCTTAGAAATTTCAAGGGAAAAAAGCCCCACCTTACTTATGAGCGCTTCTTTAAGGGGATATACTCTGCACTCGACTTATACAAGCTTTGTATTTTATACATATTTTCTTACTTTACAGCTACACATAGTTAATTTAAGCTTAAACTTCTGGAACAAATACAATTTTTTTTAGTAAAGAAGGAACTTAGCTTCAATTGAATAATGCCGAAATTCTTAGCTAATCTTTCCATTTATATAAAAACCCTCGTAAGTTCTTATATCCCTTTTTTCATGTGTTTTTTAAGGCATTCTAGAGCTCCCTTTAGTTCTAAAACTAGAGTACAGAAGCACGGAACACAAGTAGACAACCTGCTCATAGCCCCCCCTATCGAGGAAACACCTACCCCTATTATACAATCTTCCATACATTCTTAGGGAATATACACTACTAGAACAGGAGTAGGAAATAAACTGACTTAGTTTTTTATTTCTCAATAGAATGCAGAGAATAATACTGTAGTTCAAGTCGCATCTTAGATAAATTAAACTATCTAGAATACTATATCTATGAAATTCCATAACAATATCCTATCCTATCTAATTTCGGCCAAAAAGTCTTTCTAAGCCATGCCCTTCCTAGAAACCCGGAAAGCCTTAAGGAACCCGTACCCAGTACGAATTAATAATAGAGCTTCGCTTACTTAAACTAACACCCCAAAAAGAATAGTGTTTTCTAAATGCTTAAGGGAAGACAAATGAAATTGAAAAGGGCTTAAGTGACTATCTAGAATCTAGAATGCTCTTTCTCTTTATCTAATAAGGATACCCTGTAAAGATACCCATAGATATTTCATGTGGAGCGAGCCTTACCCCGCCTTAGGAGCGAGCTGTATTGCCGTTGCAGCCTGTACTTAGTGTTAGGACTCTGAAGTGGAAGATTAGGTTAGGTAGTTGACATAGTTAGTTGTATGTCTTACCCTTGTTAGAGTCAAATCCCTCTTGTGCTATGTAGCTTATCGCTCGGGAGGATAAGAACCCTAGTTGTATATAAAGACATCTCTATTACTAAGTAAACATTCCTTGTTTACGAAGTTAGGTCAAAATAGTCTATACATGATAGAAAATACTTACACATTCTGACCAGGAAAAGAAAAGACAATACTGGCTCCTAAAAAGACTAACTCGAACCAGAATCCCTAAAAAGAAACACTTGAACAGATAAATTCTTTGAATTGACTTCCGCTTAATAAACCCTTTATATATTCCCGAAAATCTGCAGCTTAACTATCCGCAGGAACTGGAACCTGTGAACAAAAGGAGAGTACATTCCCGGATAAATCTTTCCTAAATAAGGGATAAAGAAATCCTATTTTCTAGAATAGATAGAAACCTTACTTACGACTAAGAATACCAACTATCATAAGGAATAGGCGCAGATTACCTAATTTCTCTAAGGTATATCCCTCTATATTTATTATGTAGCTTATCATTCAAAGAAGATAAAGACTTTCTGTAGGCAAGAGGTTGTTTGTCTCTTGTGACTTTCAGTAGAATTAGTATATATTCCTAAAACCTTCTTCTATTTATTATGAATTCTTAATAAACTGACTTTTCGGTTGGTGGATTATTAGTTTTGTGTTTAAAGAGCTCCAATTAAGAGAGTTATATCCTAAACTAAAAGGGCTACCGCGCCTAGACCTTTCCTCGACAGACAGAGTTGGACAGCTTTGACTTGCTTAGAGTCGGGCTATAACATGTCCTATCAAAAGCACCAATTGAATCTATATTCTGTTATTAGAAGTCCGTCCCTAGAAACCAAAAGAATTAGAACAAAATAGATAATTGACACCTTTGTTACCAGCTTAGTCATTAGAATCCGTTATCTTCCTTAGCCAGTCCAGTACCATCTGATCTCAACGAAAGACCAAGCGAATCGAGTACATTCCTTTCCTGTAGAGATACAAAACCCTAGGCTAGGGAAATACCAGTCAATCCCAAGCTAAATCCTTACAAAATAGCTATAGAAACACCTCAAAACCTTTAATGCACAAAACTTGATTGCGTAAAATAAAAAGAAAAGGCTCCGGATATACACACAAAATCAAAAATTTAAGAGGCATCTCAACTGAATAAAAAGATCCCGCAAATGCCCCATAGAATGAATCTATTTACTATCATTGCAAAACCCAGGATTCTTTTCTATATGTCTATTTGAAGCAAGAAATCTCCCTAGCTATTGAGGGAAGCTTAGGGGCCCGCAGAGGGAGATCACTCCTGAAATAGTCCCGTAAAAGAAGCTTGAATACAAATTGAATTTGATCGGCTTACTGTATTCAAGAGGGACTCGCCTTCTATATTGAGTTTATTGAGAGCTATTTCCTTTACCAGATACAGCTGTTTCGAGAGGGTGTTGCCTTCAAGTATATAACTTACATACTGCTAATCTTTAGATTCCCTTATTACTTAATTTCCTGGTACGGTCAGGATCCTAGCCTTAGCTTTATAGACTTTTTTTTACATTATTCCGAATCAAATTCCTAGACTTGCTCTCTATTACTTATTAACCAAATAAAAGCCTGAGAACTCGTATTACCCTTTAGTTGAAAGCCGAGACGTTGCAGAAAGTCTAATAGATTTTGGATTATCCTATATTCATTTTGAAATTCTATTCGTGAAAAGTCTAAGGAAACCAACCCCTATTTTATATATTAAGTCTCAGCTTAGAATTAGAAGCAAAAGCCCTACCTTTACTATATTCGAATTCACCACTTTGAAGGGGATACTCTAAGAAAGCAATACTCAGACTCTTGTTGTGTACTCAATTTTTTTCCGGATTACTCTTATTTTCTTGCTTATTTTTAGGATTTTGAGAGCTCAAGCTTGCTTTCCAAGGTAAATGCTCCCGACTAGGTTTATCCTACCTCTGGCAAAAAAAACTCATGGAATTGCTTGATTAACAAGTACTCTTTAACTGTATAAAACTCTTATAGAAGTATGTTATCCTTGTTTGGTTGGGCTCTATGTAAATCCCGCCCTTTACTTGTAAACCGGTATCTTTATCTTGAAATTTCTTCTCTACTTCATCAAAAGGCTCTCAAAAAGAAAAAGGAGATAATAAAGCCAAGGAATCTAGTTAGAATTTATAAACTACTAGTAGATCTGCATTGCTTTTACGGGTCCGGCTTTCTAAAGGATATCATTCTAGCAAGATAATGAATGAAGTATGAAGAGAAAGTTGGGAAAGCTTAGGAAGGACTCTGGATCTAAGATAAGAAGGTGTGCTTACTGAGTCCACTCGAATTACATGTATACCTCTTAGGATAGGAACCTACCAACTATAAAGACCACCCTTGGCTGTCCTTGTAAGCGAGCCAAAGAATAGCATAGCTGGATATAGACAGAATAAACCTAGATTCTGTAAAATGTTATTTATGTAGAAAGAGTGTATTTAGAGTTCTACAGCTCTAAGGCTGTGTTAAAGCATTACCAAACGAGCGGTACAAGAAAGCCTCCTTGCAATACCAGGTTCAGGAAATGTTGAAAAATATTGAATTAGGATTATCCCCTTTGCCAGCTATACAAACCAAGACTAGTACTCTATTAAGATAATTTATTACTCTTGAAAGCTTTACCTGGAGTATGAGGAAGCTTTTAGTTGTCCAATAAAAAGTACTTATATATTATACTTATAATAGGAGAGAGTTACCCCTTTCTCAAAAATTTGAATGGATTCTTCTGGCAGTATTTATACGAGTTCTGCCCCATTACTTAGGAACTTAGGAGTGCTTCCCTCTATCATGTAAATCCATACGACTAAAATAAAACAAAATATTTTATACTTCATTAATGCGGCTATACTTAGCTTTCCTGTTTTCTCTTTAAAAAGAAATTGAAGCGCGCATTAAAGGTCGGCGGAAGGAGTTACTGTAAGAGTATTCCCTAAGTTTTTTTTTAATCTTACAAGTAAGGGGACTCAAAAAGTACAGTTTGTAACAGCAGTAATTGAAAATATCACGGAATGGAGCAAAGGGAAGTTCATATATTTACCCAGTTTTGCAAAGCTTGGGCAGCTGGTAATAAAAGCCCGATAAGGCGGTTCAATTTATCAAGACTTGTTAAGGTTATACAACCTTATTGCCACTTTTATGTGTTTTATCTATTTTTTTACTATCCGCTTTTTTCATATCATATTTCTGTTTTATTAGAAAATAGGATTTCCTGCGCTAGTGCCTTCCTGGTATTCTGGTATTCTAATTATATATACCTAATATAAGTTTATAGCCAACTCCTTATTAATATGAGTTTAATATGAGTTCCTTAATTTAATGCTGAAACTCCAAAATTCTTGAGCTGATTCTAGATTATAAATAGAAAATGCAGTTGTAACCAAGTTTAGATTAAAGAGTTTTGACATAAAATAGATTTTTTTCTAAAAATCAAGTTCTACTATTCTAGCACTTCTTCTGCAGGACTAAGCATGCCCCCCAAGAATCTTTTGTCTAAATTTATACTAAACACCGGGAAAATAAGTAACTCAAATTTGAAAAAATACCTAGATGAATTCAGATTCTTACATGACTATCCTAGTAAAAAAAATCCAAAGCAAGCAATGGAATCCTAAATAAAAGGAAGTTTTTACAAGTTTTATACAATGGAGCGTCCCTTTGAGTCCCTACTAAGACTTTTCTGGTTCTACGTATAAGTACTCCCCTTTCCCTATACTTTTTTTTAATAAAGGTCTTTCTCACGCTCTGAAATGAAATAAGATTTTCCAGGTAATTTAATTAAAAAAGTAAGCTTCCGTTGTCGAGTATATTAAATTAATAAAACTTAGGCCGAGATCCCTGGGTTACTCACTAAAATAAAAATTCTTCCTTCTTTCGCTGTGGTCACTTGGGCATAATAATAAGGAGCTCCCCGGGTACTTTTCCGTATAAAACCAGGATTCAACAGCCGGGGTTATTGTATCTCTCTTAGGAATAAACACGTATTTATTTATTTGAACCAGCTAAACTATTCAATTTTGAATACAGTTCTTGTGTTATGACTCTACGGAGAAATCTCCCTATTATTGGATGTTTACTCGTTAAGAGAAGCTATTAAGTATTTCGCTAAGTGAGTGCTCAGTAAAGGCATCCCTTATTTTGTTAAATAATACTATACTATACATCAAAGTATATTTGATTGACTCTTTTTGCTTGCAAGCAGCCTTTATTGTTTTGTTATAATAATTTGAAGTCAAATAGAAATGGAATCTTTACTTTAGTAGCAATGCCTTGGAAGTTAAGAAAAGTTCTAAAATCTCTAATACATTAGATAAATAAAGCATTATCTCCAAATGTTTACTCTATATTTTAATGGCAGCTTTTTACCTTAATTTAGACACATTCTAGTTTGAAAACTCGGGTACATATTAGGATCCTTGGAACAGAGGGGCTCCTGACAATGGTAAAATGGGCTTGACTTTACTAGAATCAGGAAAAAGATTGTTATATAATCCAGGGTATAAATCTCTAAACTTCCCTTATATTTAGTACAGACATACTAAGCACAGTTGCTGGAGAAAGCTATTCCTCTTTGGCGGAGCTCCAGACTTTCTAAGTTATGGTTATAAGAATATTCACAATTTGGCAGCTCAAACAAATTAAACCCACGATTTCATATCATTTTTGTTCATCATATTTCATTTACACCATTCAGATTTACCTAGACTCTTAGAGGCGAAAAAACGCCTTTCTTTTAGAATTAGAATAAAACTGAGTGGTATTCCACTTCAGAAATACAAGGATTTGGTCTTTTTTTCACACTAAAATGAAAAGAAAATAAAGGGTTTCCTTTTCAATCCAAACCAAAAGTCCGGTGTACAAAGTCAAGTGGACAGTACAATTCAAAGTTGACAGAGGTAAATCAAGAGGGTATCTAATCTAATCTGCGCTTCCTTAGGTTAGGGATCTGTCCTATACCATCATTTAAGACAAAGTAAGTCCTTAAACCACTAACTTAAGAGAGAACACTTATAGGACTTTCCTAACGCTTAAACCCCACCCCAGTTACAAGCAGCCCCTCCCCAGGATTGTGCATACTTAAAACTAGAACCAGTTCTTAAGGCTTGACTTAGAGATAGGGGAACTAAACACTTTAAGGCTTTAAGGAGAATTCCTCTCGCTCTCTTCTCTGCAGCTTATCGAAAAGGAGGGCAGTAACCTTAGAAAGACTAGAAAATTTAGCCTATATATCAGGGTTTTAAACGAGAGGTTGTAATATAGACCATTTCTTGTGGGAGGGCTTTAAGAATCACATTTTATAACAAATGATTTTCCTTAATAGTACTCGGTTGAATCTTCACACGTAGGATTAGGCCTAGCCTTTTTAAAAGAGGTTTTGTTCCTTTGTTTTATACCAGCTTTTCTTCTTTATTAAGAAATACCTTTATAGACCGCGTAGAAAAGATAAAGTATTACACTGGCACAATCCAACAAAAGACGGGGATCAGTATCTAGAGTATAGTACAGAAATTTTTCTATTCCTGTTTTTGGGTTCCCCTCTTAAAATGAAAAAAAAAAAAGGAGTTTATTCGAAAATTCAAGTTATTGGCGACTTGAACCCACGGCATTCCCTATTAATTTCTTTCACTCTAATACTTGATTTTTGTTGTCATTCGTCCAGCTAAGAGCGTTTACTTTACCAGCTAGGTATAATCTTTCCTCTATCTAAACGATTACGATTCCTGCAATTTCTAAGACACCCTAAACGAGCTCCCTATAAATTGAGTAGTCTGGTTTAACAAGAATCTGAATACTGAAATAAAATTTGCAATCCCGTACAAGCCTCTTTTTTCTTGCCACTAAACAGGGTTTACTAGTACTATTGACTGTCAGTGTATGATATAAATCTCAGAAGTTAAAGAATAAAAAAAAGGATCTCTTCTACTCTACGATATTAAGTGATTTCGACTTTATAGGAATCCCTGTTTATGCCTTGCAAAAGCTCTATTATAGAGTATAGATAGGTGCCCCGTGCAAGATCCTTGGTGTACTGCTCTCAAGCTTTTAAATTAAAGGAAGGATACCCCGTGAAGTTAAAATTTGAGTCCTTCCGCTGTATTTTGTCAATAAAATATTTACCCTAATGATAGGACCGGGCTTTTTTTATAGTCAAAACTTCGTGTGAAGATAAGGGGGTTATCATTTTTTGTTAGGCAAGAAAAGTTTGATAACGTTTGTACAATTAGATCCTGGAAATTCAAGTCGAGGATCTATTTTACTGGGATTTAGGAGTCTTAGCTACCGAAGTACAGCTGGTATTAGAAATTAGAGTGTGAATATTAGCTCAAAAAAGGCCCTTGTAACAATGAGTCGGACTCTTTACTTTAGAACCCCCTTATAAAAGAAAACGAGGTCTTACTTCTTCTTTAAGGAAAGTGTTTAATCCCTCTAATCCCTTAGACAAGCCCCCTCTATTATACCCTTCTTTACTAATAGTAGTAAACTCAGTAAGAAATCCCTTAGGTGTAATCATACACTGTGTGTAGAATAATCATAGCGAACCCCCTAGATTCTTTCTTTAAAATTAAGAGTCATTTAAGTTACTTTGCCGGTAGTTACTACTTGAACGCTCCAATATATATAAAGGGCTTCCTATTCTTATTTGATTTCTTTGCGAGGCTTTTATTAAGTAGGGATCCGCTCTATAGTAACACAATATTTTTATTCATTCTGGATTTTACTATGACCGCGGTTTTTGTATGAATATATTAAATTAACGACTTCCTAAAGGCCTCTTAGGTGGATATATTATATATAGTCTTGAGTCCTTAGCTATGTCAGTTTGTTACAAAGGAATTCTGATAAGCGCTTATACTTTCATCAAGGAGCTCTTGAAAAAAAAAGCCAGGAGTCATTTAGTTAATTAAACTTCCTCGTAGTTGAGTAGAAGCAAGACAAGGGTTCAAACGGAGCTGGTACTATAAATTATATTCGGATTTTAATTAAACAAGCCTTTTGGTTAGATTTAGTAAGGCAGCTTTGTAACTGCAGAGTATACCCGATATAAGTCCTAAAGGGGGTGGTCTTCTCTACATTATTTTTATTTTATTTATTGTTATTTAACCCAGTTTTCGTAATACGGAGAACCACAATTCCTAAAATTCTAATAAATTAGAATAGGTTTTTTTTTCTTGCACCCCGCCGAGATAAAGTTATAGTCCTATAATTAGTATTTACACGTATACCGAACCCTTGCTTGTTAGTCTAAATCTATTTTAAAGGAAATTCATACAAATTAAACAAGAGCTCAGCTTCCAGGTAAGCTGTAGACGGATCTCTTTAGTACTTAATTACTAAATCACTTTACCTAATGTTAAATTAAATATAGTGATGTGCTTTTAGTAGGGAAACACTCCTTGAATCTATTTATCACACATGTATAGATAAACCCCTTTATCTATTAGTTAGACTATTCATTAACTTTAATCAGAGTCCTGCAAAATACGGGTTATAGAGTTCAAGTCGCATACCTACTTTTTTACTATCTCCTAAACGATATCTTGAAATAATCCTATGAATCTACTCTTAAGGCTAATATTTACTAGTATCAAATATCAAACAAAGTACTATGAAAAATTCAAAGTGAGTAAAAGAGTATTCCTTCAAAGAATTCCAATTTGTAAGCTTGAATTTTTTCTTTATCGGGAATTCGAGCTAATACCGCCCTATCATACTATAGACGCCTTTTCTATTTTACATAAAATTCAACTTAGCACGTGTCTAAGGTAGCACTCATGCTTCTTTTCTAAAGGGGGATCCATTCTAGACTTTTGACAGTGTGCTATGGAATTTGAACCTACGGCCACCGGGTTGAAAGATCCCTTGCTCTACCACTTCCAAAACTGTACTTGAGCTTGATTAAGGTCAAATCGAAAAAAAACTTGTATGCTTTTTTTTTAGACAGCTTTTCCCATATTCGGAGTGCCCAATTCCTAAAGGAGATTGCCTATAAAGTCCCGGTAAAATGATAACTTCCTAAAAAGTTTTTTATATCCAGTGTAGCTAAAAAAAGTCTTCTTTCTCCTTAGGGGCTTCCTATATTCTAGCCTATTATATCTTCTATTTTAGTAGCGGACAGGTATTACGTACTTTTTCTTTTAGGGCTATCCGCAGAGGAGCTCCTCCCCAAAACTATTCTATTATTGGCCTTCTTCAACTGAGCTCGGTAATAATGTAAGAATAAATTGCATGCGAATCTATCTATATAAATAAAGTTTTAGCTACCCTGACCATCTAAACTTCTTTGCTTATCTATTTGAGTTTCCTGTAAAACTCCATGAAATCACGACTTTATATATGCTAGTAGACCGTGCTTGCCTATGCCTACCAGTACCTCGGGAAGGTATGTAAAAAGCAAAACCCCTATTAAGTGCACATACCGAATTCACTAATCCCTGGAGAATAAACTGAGTTCTGTCTCTGCATTTTTCTGTTACTATTACCTTTAGCATTCTCTATCTAAAAGTATGCTATATACTACTTAACTTAGATGGATCACTTATGTCTCAGTCTATGTTCTTCTTAGGAGTTCTTAGGACCCACGCTTTCGCTATTAATAAAAGTTATTTATAGGGGGAACAAACATTATACAATCAAAAGTAAATGGAATTTGCCTAGAAGGCTTGAGAATGGCTTTTCCTATTGCCTTGTAGGCCTTTCCGTTTGTTGGGTGTATCCTATCGTTTTTAATCTGGATTTGGTGTCTGTCTATTCATATTTTAATTACAAGTCTATTTTTTTTCTAGTTTATAGGATTTACTAACATTCCTGAGTGCACAGTCCCAGCTTATATAGAGGCATATGGGGTATTATACTCCGACTTAATACATTCATGTAAATAACTTAAAAGCAAATAGAAAGGGTTAAATCTAGATCTTGGATAATTTTCATGTAAAAAGTTAAAGAAGTGAGTTTTATCGTGAGACTAAAAACTTGGGTTATTTGAACCCCTGCCCTGGTACATAAAAAAAGAACCGTATTCTATATTGCATTGCTTCTTGAGAACTTTGCTACTTCGGTAAATGTATGTAAGAGATTAAGGGTACCTTCTTAGTGATTCCCTGCAAACAAATTTGTGTATAGTGTCTAATATTAAAGAATAGGCTTCCCAGCTCCAAGCTAGACCTAAGTTATTTTTATCTAAAACAATACTGCCGGGTACACATTTGAGATGAGAGTACTTTAAGTATAGGAGTATACGATAACGTATCCCACCCATATTTTTAGTTTTAACCAATAAAGAATAATTGCTTACGTCTCGTTGTCAAGGAATCTAAAGTATCTACCTTTATAGTGTAAAGTTCTTTTTTATTTTGTCTAGCAAACTTCTATTTGCTTGCACACCAAAAATTTTTTTTGAATATCTAACAATGCATTTGTCCTTACGGATTAAGAGCTCTATAGTAAAAGATTAAGCTCCAGTAGGGGTTGTTTGAGACAAAAAAAGAAAAGTTTTAACCTCTACCACCTAACTAACAGGAAGAGCCGGTATTCCTATGCTTTAGTACTTATTACATCTAGTATAGTACATCTTGAATATTTATACAACAAACGGAGGGTACAGCTCCCTTACCTTAATCAAAAGGTATTTAGAGCAAGTTATTTTATAAACAGGGATACCAAAAAAACAGATGTATAATTGTATTCTTTACTCCTTACTATTCGCGTCTTCTTCTGTTCCCAGCCCAGGTTACAAGGTAGAGAATTGCCCAGGAAAGCCTTTGATATTGCTTATAAGTAAAGCTTTTGCGAGGATACTACTATCTACTATTACTTTACAGTGTCAATTTATCCCCCTTTAATTAAGTGCGTTTCCTTTTAAGAGTTTCTACAAGCCTTATTTCCGTTCAAATTTGAGAGCTCTGAGGTTGTGTTGAAAAGTTAAGTAGTATAGAAAAATAAAAGACTGTTCAGGTTCTTTTCTCCTTTTGTAACCCATATTTTTTAGTTACTATAATAGACGACTTCTCCTAAGAAAGTCGATATTTGTAATTTAGAATACCTACCAATTCACGAGGAGAGTATCCAACATTTTCTTTTCCGAAAGTTATGGCGAATAACCCCTTACAGCTTCTTAGCAAGCCCTAGTACTTAACTTAGGTATTGCTTCTTTTTAACTGAATAAGGTTTAACATCGGGTTCGGTAAGAGCTAATAGCGTACGAAGCTCCGGTAGTATACTAGTATATAAGATAACGTTTTTTTGTTAAGTTTATCTAAAGAAGAAAATGACGGCTTAATCTGCTTATATTAAGGCTCTGCCTTTGTGTGGTTTCCAAAAATATTATGTTACAAATAGAAGGAAAATAAAATAGACCCTTATTAAAGTGAGTCCCTTTTCAGATATGTCTTTTTCTTTTGCTATTTTTTGTTATTACCCACCTCAGGGCTACAGAAGAAAGCAAGAACTAATGAATAGCTTTTCATTACTAGTCCTTCATGGAAATTCAGAAAGGTCCTAGAGAGTAGAAGCATACGAGCACCGCCCTTACCTATGGAAGGCTTTGTAAGTTCTAATTTTTAAGAATACTTGCAAAAATTCCCTTGTTTAAAACTTTCAATTTTGATAAATGTCAAAGCTTACCTTCTTATTCTCAGGATCTGTTCGAAGCTTTATATTGACATCCCTTAAATAAAAGATATTTCCGGCGCCACTTAGCTTAGTATTCCTAGTCTAAATGCAATTTACATTTATCAGTTACACGCCGCTCTAATCAGAGAAATAACAATCAAATACTCCTCAGAATCCCTGTGTGAGAAATAAGGAGTACTCTCGTGTTTTATATTTATATTAGACTTTAGAATTCGCCTTTCTCTTACTACTAACTTCGTTACACCCACAAGACTTTGTAAAAATGACTAAATCATAGGTGACTTAAATAAATATAGGCGGATTACGCGGAGGGTTCTCAACAACGGTTGTTAAAAAAGACGTTTTTTCTTTATTTAGGAGCCCTTTTCCTGGGGGATCCCTATTCAGATTCTTTAGACTTCTGCGGATACTACCCAGAAACTAGAAACTAATCGCAGGTTATATAAAAAATTTTTTTACAAGGTCTCAGCAAGCAAGAACTTCCTGTAGATTCAATTTAGTTTAACCTATAACCAATTACATTTTGTATTAAACAGATCCAGTAGGGCCTAAGGTATTCGAGTAAAATGAAGTATAAGTATGTATAAACCGAGCACTTACCTCAACCCATAAAAAGTTTCCCTGAGTCAATGTAACTATTCCAAATAAACTCCCTCTAAAGTAACCCTCTCAAGGTTCCCTCTTTCTAATTTTAATAATTACCCGCTTAAATCTGAAATGAAATCTAGAGTGGGAATACCCTTAGGAAATTTACGGATTCATAAGTATCAAAAGCCCTGGGAATTTGACTAGTGCTAACCTAGTTTTAGCTCTTGTTAAGTTTTATACTCGAATTCCTTTGTATATATTCCGGGCTTACTAGAGTTACTGTAGACTATACAAATAATCAAAAATTAGGCTCTAATCTTTTAAAGAAAGGGGACTTGGGTTATGTTTAGAACCGCATTCCTATCCTAGGAGTTTCACTTCATTTTTTGTATGTCATTAATTCGGCATTATTTAGAAACCTTTACAAAAGAACTTCTCGGGCAAAATAATATAGGATTCTGTTAGATCTATATCCGCCAGAGCTTCGTGTGTACTGAAATTTGGCGTCAAAGGGTAACCCACAAAACACGAGTCAATTTAAAGGACCCTGGATTTAGCTAATGTCAAAGAGAACTTGGAATAATTAAACCACTTTCTATCTCAGTTTTAGGAGATACTTATTAAAGATTTTTGGGTTTTTACAGGACCTACTTATAAGGGATTTCCTGTAGCTACGCTTACTTAAGACCTCTGCTAAAATAAAAGTCTCATGAATACGTTCTAAAGCCCATATATTATAAAGATTATAAAGTAAGAATCCCGTTAAAAATTCCCGTGACACAGCCCCGATCTAGCAAACTTTGAGCAGCTTTTAGTTAATACAACAGAGAATAGAGGAAAGCTACCCTTGTCGATCCCATAATTTAGATCGGTATAAAGCCGCAGGGAATCCAGCCGAAGGGTTATCCATTATATTAACCAGAAACCTTTTTATATTTAAAGTAAACTTTACTTTCCTAACTAGTGAAGTAGGTTACAGAACTATGGGCGGTCTTTAGTTTAGGAATTCTTTCTTTTCCTTCTTTACTAAAGATCTATTCTTAATACAATTAAGAAAGAAGCAAACTTCTTAGAATTATACAAACTAGAACTAATAAAAATACCAAAACTTAACCCGGGTTATTAAAATCTTAGATAAAAGTGGTGGATCTTTTAGGAATCCCATTGAGTTAGACATTGATGCTAAGAAAAGACAGACACTCTTGCAAAAGTAGTCGCTATAAATTCTAAACACTAATCTAAGGCTGAGTAGTCAATTTATTTAGGGTTCTACTGAGAGTACATCTTTATATCCTTTCGAGATGAGGGGTCTGAAGGCGTTTAGTATAAAAGTTTTTTGGGGGACTCCATTTAAATTAAGCCCCAAGATTGCAAAAAATGGAACTTATGATATAAATAAAAGACGTAGGAAAACAGATATCTTCAGAACCTAAAAGCCCCATACTAAATAGGAAGGGTTTAAGAGCTCCGTTAGAATAAACTTCGTTCTTATGTTTATTTAATTTATGAGGCTAATACCCCAATAGAATATAAAATTGGGTTAACATCTAGCATAATATATATATACGAGTCCTGCTGCAGAATCCTCTTTGCCTAAAGACTTTAACAGGAATAAAGTAATCTTTGTTTGCATTAAAAGGCCCTTTTTTACCGGCACATATTAAAGTGAAACCCTTTTGAGATCACTAAAGAAAAGGCGGTACTTCCGAGACTCAAGGCCTAAGGAAGCTAATTATTCTTTTTTTTAGCGATAAAAAATATGTAAGATAAAACTAGTTGACAACGCGATCCGGTTCTACAACTTGTTAAGCGATACTGGGTTCGAAAAATAGGTATTCTAAAGCTTTCCTTGCTTTTAGGAACAATTAACTAAGCAGATCAATATCCCTTAAAAAATCTTCGCTACACATTAAAGGAAATTTCAAAGAGGAGTGCTTTCAATGAAAACAATATTAACAGACGAGATAAAGACAGGGGGCAGTCTGAGTTCCTAGTTGTAAAAATTATCCTTTTAACTGTGGATTTGGAACAGATCCGAATAAAAGCAAAAAAAACCTATTGGATTTCCCAGTTAGTTAGCTCCTTCGTGAGCTTCCAGATTGTCTATGTTTACCGGGAATTTTACCCCCTCTCTTCGCTTTGTTCAGTGCTTTACTGAAAAAAGAATCCCTTTTTGTTAGTTAATTATTAGCTTATCTTTCTAGATCTTTTTCTTTTTTAATCCTAGTTTCTTGATAAAATAAAAGTCCGGCTCTCTTCTACAAGATAATACGTTGTGGGCTAATCCTTTTTTTTTTTAACTTACTCACAACTCTGCAAGTAGAGCTCTTTTCTATACTATAAAGAAATTTATAATCATAACCAGTTCCTAATAATAGGACCCCTTAAAAACTCTACTTTCTTCTTCGACAAACCTATTTTCCTATCTCCTTTTGTGTTACTTAGTAAGGAAATCCCGGTAAGTCCATACCCAAAAGAGTTTTCACACGATGACTGGGTACGAAACCACGACTTTACTTGGTTTCAGTCTTTTAACACGAATTTTCGTAAGGTCGACCCGGGATCTAGTCGATATCCAATGAATGTACTTCCCTCTAACTTCCAAGAGTTAAGATAGCACACTCTTTATACTAAATGAGTATGAAATTGGAAACCAGATACCCTTCTTTCGCTTGGAAAGGGCCCCTCTATATAATAATAATATAGCCCTTGGGACTTGAACCGCCGACTCCGGTTTTTTTGTACTCGTGAAATGACTAACAAAATTACGGCTTATTACTACAAGCTTGAAAATGAACTAAATAAGGGAAACTCAGTTTTGAGATTCTTTAAATAAACTTTTTAATAAAGTCCTTTTTTTTGCTTGTGGCCCTTTTCTTACCAGAGTCTTCCATCATTTTTCTTGCTGCCAATCAACCTCTAAAAGCTTCTTAATGAGGAATCGTAGCTTAGTGGTAGAGCATGAGTCTGCAAAACTCGCATTCGTCGGTTCGAATCGGACCGACTCCTACAAATATCATAAACTACCCTAAGACTCTTAATTTGCATAACCTTCTTCAAATATCTAAAATTTAGAGCTGTATTAGGAATATCCTCTGATAGGAGACTCCACGTAATTTCTAAGAATTATAGCTTGGGGTTCACTGAGAACTGTTGGAGCAGCTTAGAATTGCTAATTAATATAGCTGCTTAATTAAAGCCAACTCTTTTCTTTCATTTCAAAAACTAGAAGTGAAGCTTTTTTTAGTTCATTAATAGAGAACAACACCCAATATTATTTATAACTTTATAACTAAGGAGCTTTCTATTTTCTATACAGGGGGGTTCTCGTAACTGGGTCTTTTTTTCTTACTCCAAAGCGTTTCACAGACTATCAACAGTATCTAAGAAAAGAAGTAACGCAAATTTCGTAGACATAAAACTATAGTATACCCCGGAGGATATCTATAAAGATGCAATGGTATATCTTTTTATAGTCTAAACCCGATGCGATAAAGAAACTCCATATTCTCGAAATACAATATAGAGGTCCATAAAGAAAGTTGGGCTATTACCTATAGCCTTATTTAGTTAGTAAGCTTTTCCCTTTATTCGATAGAAAAGAGCGTGTAGGTCTAACTTTTTACTAACTTAATTGAGAGCTACTTTGCTTACAAACACTTTTTATAAATCCTTAGATTATTAAATGAAAGAGTATAAACATATTGTTAGTTAAGATTTTGCCATTAGCACGCAGAACACAACAGGATCCTGATATGCATTGCATGTTTTTACCCTAGCTTTCCTATATGATGAAATTCCCGCTTTAGGTTCCAGGCAAGATTTATCTTGTGAGTTTTTTAAGATTTATTGGGTAAAATAAGTTCAGTTCTTCCTTGTCTCGAATAAATAGTATGTTGTAAAGGTTCCCTAAAATAAGGTTATTCTAAAGGCTCCCTTATATTATAGACTACAAGATCTTAGACTTGAAAAAGCGAGGGCATAAAGCTATAGGAAATCAAATTCCTATATTATCTGTATCACTCAGTTTATAACCAAGAAATTCTTCTTACTACAAGATTAACCCAAACGAGTTCTTCAGTATAAATAGTGGAATGAATGGGTATGACCAAGATTTTATGTTCCATTTAAAGGGAAAGGAAGTGCTCGGGGAGATTGATTTTCTTTATAGCCCCCCTTTTGTTATTATATTTAATCCCTATTGCCTTTAACCAGAAACGGAGAGGCTTACTCTTTAGTAAACTTGAGGGGTAGAATACTGGCTTTCCTTGCTTATAGACTCAATTTCTGTTCAGTAAAGCAAGAATTAAGAAACCCATTTTTCGATTTTAGAACTATAGGAGGTCAAGAAACTCTCTAAATGAAAATGTAGCTCACAGACCTTCTCCCTAACCTTTTAGTATTGTATCTTCTCTTCTTGGATAAAATTCGGTATCCGCCCTTACACGGATTTACTAAACTAGAACCCAAGAATACTTACGGAAAAGCTTTCTTTTGTAAGTTATATTAAAATGAGAAAACGACCCTCTTTTTATATGATAAACTCAACAAAAGGGAAAAGGCAAGCTTTGTGAAGAGCGGAAATCTGTTTATAGTTCACCGCTTTCTGGGTTCATTATGAATGGAATTCATACTAATCCTTTGGAAGATACTTCATTCAACAGAGGCTCTCTTTGGGGTACACGGCAAGAAGACTAAAGAAAGAGACTTTCTAGTGAAGAATGAAGAACTTGTTGTAAGGCCTTTCGTGCACTACACTATATCAACAGTTTTTGAGGTCAATTCGAGCTCCCTAGCCGACAAAAAAAAGATAAGTAAGAGCAGGATTCGAACCTATGCGTTCTAATTAGGTCGTATTTTTATTATAATAAAATCCTATTATCAATTAAATTATAAAAGTGACTTTTTCTTATATATAAGAGATTCCGTTGCTTGAAATTTTAACACAAGGGTTAAACTCTCTGCCGAACCCTATAAAGAGAGAACTTCTATTTGTGTATTAACAACTAATTAAGAATATCGCTTGGTAAACTTATTTCATTTTCTTAATTTCCTTTATCATTAGAATCACGTATATTATATAGAAATAGATCCTAAATTGTATCTCGTGTTATAGTAAAGTCAGTCTTTTTGTATTCATAGCTCGGTTGGTAAGGATGAGCTTGACCGTGATGTATAGGTTCGAGTGCCGTTAAAGGTCCTTATTGATTATAGACTCTTTTTTAGTAAAGAGCTTTATACTTTTTATATCTAAGAATAGAATCTATTTAGCTAGCAAGAGACAGAAACTTATTCCGGAGCTTTGTCTATATTACTCTAAAGAGTCTCTCCTCTATTGTAATTATTACAGAAAGAGGGTCTCTCTTATTACAACCCGTATACTCTTAAGAAATTGCTAAAAAGTGTTGTTAAAAAAAAGTATAAGTTAAATTATTAAAGATTCTTGAAATCTTGTAAAGGAGAGTCCTCTATTAATTACACAAAGCTGCAAAAACCCGAGTAAACTGCTTACAATTACTCCGTTTCTCAAATGAAAGGAAAAAGCAATTGTTACATTTTATTCTCCTACTTTGTTTGATACCGAGATACCTAACAAAAAATGAAAGACTCTAAAAGAATACAAAACCTAGATTTTGAAAAACAAGGGCAACTTTTCTGGAATTTCTAATTGCTGTACCCTATCTTGATTATTGGCCTTTCGTTGTTAAAAAAAAACCGGGGCACCCCTTTGGTTGACTCCAAGGAGAATTAGAAAATGAGGATAGTAAGGCACGAGTCTGCAAAACTTATAATCGTCGGTTCAAGCCATGTATAGATAGTAAGAGTCATACCAGTTTTCGATATTAAAGCGTTGGCTAGCAAAAGGATGTTAGGTTAGACCTTTTTTCAGTGAATCTACCTAATTTTAAGAGGAGCTCCCTAGTTTAGTAAAGTCTATCAAATAGGAGGAAGTTAAATAAGACTCATATATGGATTACTAGTGAAGTAAGGGCCTATAAAAGGGTTTGAACTTGTAATAAGGGTTCCCAAACTCTTTAAAAGAGGGTATGCTTAGATAAATGAAGTTCACTATTTGATTTGTAGTACCAAGAAACTCAGCCTTTTCTTATTAACCAGAGAAGCAGGAGTAAGAGGAGCTCTAATTCTAATATGGATGGACCCAGACTCTTTAGGTAGGTAGAGTCTTCTTGATAGCCAATGTATGTGGTTACTGTCTTTCCTTTCAGAACTTCTAATTCGTTTAGTTATTGTATTACTGTTACTATCTTGTATATATCGTATATGAGTTTTCTTTATATGTCTTATTTATCTATTTTAGTATAGTAGAGATGACTTCCCGCTTCTACTAGGAGCTATCCTCTAGACTTTCTGACTCTAGTTTATGAATAGAAATTTCTATGTAGGTGTAACTTCTGAATGTTATGTAAAATTTTAGTAAGTATATGAGGCAACCTTTCTAAAACTAAACTAAAAGACAGGGATATAGCTTTTTTTAAGGATAAGCTTTATAAGATAAGGCTCTTAGAAAACTAATGATGTAGCTGTTGTAAATTTCTGGTTTCAGGTAATAAAATGTCAAAAGGGACTCCCTCCTATTTAAAGATTAGCTCAATTACTTTTAAACCAAAAGCGGTAACACAAAATCTACCTATACAAACTTGACTAACAAAAAGTACTACGCGCCTATAACTAGGTTTCAATTTCCTGACTTTTATTCATAGACATTGAGATCTGATCCACTTGCTTATACACACACCTCTTAAAGGAATCCCTTTCCGCTTTAGTTTAGTGTAACTAATTTCCACTCTTGAAGTTGCTTTAACAAGGAAACCTTATATGAATTATATATTGCTCACAGTACACAAAAACTCGTATTTATGACAAAGTAAATACAAGGGGGGTATACCTATTTATTTTCTAGAGTTGTTCCGGATTAAGTTACCTTAAAAACTAATTTTGTAATTCCAAATACCTCTTTCCTAGTTATATAAGAGTCTTTATAAGGGTTCCCTGAGTACCTGGCAGCTTAGTATTTGTGTTATACCCTTGCGTAGACTCTATTGCATACTAAAAAAGGAGTCAAAACTTTTTTTTATATATCTAAGTAATTTTAGAATTCTCATTAACGACAAAACTGTACACCGGGGATCCCCGTTGGATAGGAGCTTATTCTATATATTTTCCGGGTACTAGTAAACAGCGAATTAACATGTATTAGGAGTTTCTATCTACATATTTTAAGCAACTAAAGACTCTGTGACCTAAGTATATGAATTTGTGATCGATCCAAATTTAGATCTATACTAAAGGAATTTTATATAAACCCGGTAAGCTAAAATTCCTGCTTACTTTAAGTTTTGTTAAGTGGGTCCCTTATCAAAGGAGTATCTAAAGGGATAAGCTCTCCATAACGTGTGAATCACAAGAGATAAAATTCTAGAAGTTCAAGGCAACTCAAGATTAGAAACTCTAGACTTCCCCATACACAGGACTGGAACAACTCAAAACGAAGAAAGCGTACTTTACTTTAATTAAGGACTTAAACCCCATATTTAACAATAGCTAACTAAATATTATATTATACTTAATTGCTGAAAACTTTGTTTTGTTAAGAATTTACCCCCCCAAAAAACCTAAGAAATTGGCACAATACAGGAACCTTTTTTGAGAGCAAACTCGCATAAAAAAAATCTATAACTAAACTCAGTCCTTATAAGCAAATCTCAAATCGACGGGCTTTCTAAGGTTACTGGAAGCTTATCCAGGTTAGAGAAAAGGGTATACCTAATGTTAATTAATATGAATGACACTACATTATATTTCTAAAAGAACCCGCTTCAAGACAAGAAAGTCCGAAATTAAGCTTTAGAAAATTTTCGTATAACAAACGTATATAAAATTCCCAGAACTTCAGGACCTTTGTTAGGAGTTATTCAGATAGAATTGAAACTCCGAAGTTTACTATTATCTTTGTTCGAACAATCTACTCACAATATAACTATAAACTTATGGGGGAATCCTACCTAAGATGCTCTAAGCATGCTTCCCTCTTAACCTTTTTGATAAGAGATGTGATACAATGGACACTCTGATCCAAGCATCCAAGCAACCAGGTAAAACCCTTCATCACCGACGAGAAAACTAAAGCGCTCATGTCTCATGTCCTAAAGAATCCGCTAAGGAAATCCTATCACACTATGCAAAAGAAGAGCCAACCTTCTCTGTTTTGGGAAAGATCCTAACACTATAAATACAAAATGAGTAAACTAACTGACTTCCACTAGCCCCTCATTAAAATCGGGATTTTGTGTTCTTGTTCGTTCTATCATTTTTTTGAGATGAGGAATTCTCTTTCACTTTCAATTTAGGATACCAAAAAGCAAAAAAGTGCTAGCCACACCCGTGAGTTTCTGCTTTTCTAACTTGTAGCATCCAGTTCTGGAGAACTGGGAAAATGTAAAGATTGGGGTCTTTAACGAGGAAAAACCCAGGGTCTCCCATAGTTCTTTTAAAGTATCTAAAACTACTTTACAATAAACATAAACGGGAAAAGCTTTTATTTTAGAATTCAGACTCTACTTTGGTTTATATTAGGCAAGTCCTGCACTTGTTAAAAAAAGGAAAAGTATCCAGCTTTTTTTTTGTACAAAGATTATATTATAAAGCAAATCCTTTCTTTATTCAGTAGAGTATAAATCTAAAATTCGTATATTTTACTATTAGTTAAGGAGTGACTTTTTGAGGCATGAGCTAAGACATTAGTAAATATAGAGTGTTATAAATCCTTTGAATGCATATTTTTAATAAGGAAATTCTAAACAGGAATATCTAACAGCTTTGCCCTCCTCTTAACTAAACGCTAGACTTCTAAGCCCAGTGTTACTGCTTAAATTATAATAAGGGAAAGGGGTCACTAAAGCGCCTATAAATAAGGTGAGCATAATAGTAGCCCTTATCCGGGTATTGTACTTGTGGAAGTACCCTACCAACTAAAGGATTGTGCAACTAAAAGCAGGAAGTGCCTTAGTTTATCAGAGATTACTCAACTCAACTGGTTTATAGATTTATTTCTTTGAGTTTATACGGGGTCAGGATTTCTTCGGGGACTTCTTAAATTTTATTCAAAAAAAAGCAAGGAGCTTAAAATTTATAACTGTGAATTCCTAAAAATGAATCTTTTACGTTACACTTCTAATAATTCAGATCAGTTAAACCAGACCCAGAGTCTGGAGCTAGACACTTAGTACAGTGAATTCTTTATATGCTTCCTCTCAGGATTGCTCTGCTCCTTTATCGATGAAATTCTAATAAAAACTGGAAGTCCTATAGCCGAGGCCTTTAGCGCCCCCTTACTTACAATACAAGATACCCCCTTTTTTTAATCTACAGTTTTTATTAGTTCTATCCTTCTCAATTCTGGCTTATCCTATAAACCTTGCTAGAAATATGTTTTTAACTTTCTGAATTTTAATGTTTTTGGCTAAACATAGAGACTTCTTTAAATCAGGGACTCGCGTTCCTCTAGTTCTATTCTAAGCTATACTTTTATAAGGAAGGGCTGGCTACTCTTGGATACGAGGGTTGACTTGCTTTTAATTAATGAAAGTAAGGGAATTTTGCTATCTTTAGATTAAAACTTGTTTGATAATAGGGCGTAGGACTTGACCCCTTGTACACAACACCACTCAAAAAAAGACCTAAATGGACTGGTTTGTAAATAAATGAAAAAAAGTTTTCCTTGGTAAAGCACTAGTAAACCCTTTGCAATGCCGTCACAATTCTTTCATTGGCCTCCATCAGAAACTATAAGTAAGGGTAGAATTTAGGATACTTTTTTTGTCATGTCAGAAGAATTTCTAGTCCGAATCTAGTGCTAAAAGTAGAATACATGGAGTGAATCAAGCTTGCCTTTCTTTTGAGAAACCCCAAACTCATAAATAAATTCCAAATGGAAATCCGCTATAACTTTCTTCGAAACCTTTCCCGTCTAGTAAGTAGCTATTCATTTCATTTTGACTCCCGAAGTCCCCGGGATAGAAATATTAGTAAGAATTCCTGAGCAAATATGCAAATATAGGGTAATAAATTAGAATATTAAGTAATTCTAAAACATTAAAGTCTCAAAGATCTTTCTATTTCTTTATAAGAGGAGAGGTAAGAATTTTATAAATGTACGAAAAATCAACTGATAAAGACTATAAAAACGTACTATAGGATAGACTAATTCGAATCTTCCTCTTCGATATTCCTTATTATGTTATGTAAAAGTAAAACTAGGTTGTGTTGTAGAGAAGGATAGCACTTCTTTGTTCTCAGGCTTCATAAGGTTTAACTGGATCTTCCAAGCGCATATGTTGTTTCTTCTTTTGGATAGTTAAAGTATAGAGAACTTCAGCTAAAGGAGATTATAAGAATTCCTAAAATGAGTTCCTGTTTAAAGTTGTAAGATAGTGAAATGAATGTCTTCTTGTGTTCTAATGGGATAGCCGGCAAAGATAGCTTTCTCAGAATTGTAGCTAAAGGAATTAAAGAAACAGATTATCTTCTTTGGGTTTTCTTTGTTGTAGCTAGCTTAGCAAGTAGGTTTCTGGGTAGAGAGGACTCTTCCGATCGATATATCTATCTGTAGGACAGTGTAGCTAAACTAAAAGATAAAAAGGGATACACTTCGGGGTCTCGTAAAGTGTAAAGTAAGATTTCAGATACTATTTCAGCCCTATATTTAATATTTAACTATACTAGATATAGTAAATGAGTTAGTAACGAATACTTGTTTTCAACACACACGAGAAATTGTATCGAATTAAAACAAGCGGTTGGCAAGACCGTTTGCGTGGTACTGAGGCTAAGGGCTACAAAAGAGTGGATAATGGAAGACTTTTTTAAATAGGAAGAGAATGCTGTAACTTAAAAAAAAAGCACTGCTTGAAGGTAATTTCTTTCTTGTTTTTTTTTAGGATCGGCAACTTCCTTAAATTAAAGAGTACTTTATAAGCGCAGATAGTAAGAAGGGATGTCACTAAAATACATACAAAAAAAGAGGATTCCAAATCTGTGATATATTGGAGATAGCTTTCTATTTTCAAAGGTCAGGCTCTTACTTGCTTGGAAAGCGCTCAAATACAGAATATCTATCTAAGCGAATACTTGAATCTCTTCTTTATTAGGATGCGAACCGATCGACATGCGATCAAAATCAAGATGTGCAAATTAATTTCCATGATAATTCTCTGTTCTAACCAAAACTTAATACACTTTTCTAAAACTCCTACGTCCAAGCCTTAGAGAATGTATAGGAAATGAGAGGGCGGATTCAAAGTTCTTTATTTAAGTGATTATGAGTTCTAGAATTTAGGATAACCGATGATTTAGGAAATCACTCTATTTCAAGGTCTTACTTAAAATTAATATGTTCTGATGGTATGGAATGGAACAGAGAGTCTATATTGATTTACCTCTTTTACCTTATTAACTCAAAATCCACTTTGGAAGCTAGGAACCGTTATCTCAGGAACTTTGCCGATATAAGTCTTAATGTCCCGAACCTTTGCTTTTAAGTTAAGGACTTATGATGGCATCGCAGAGAGTTGTACTGTTTACGAGGTATGAAATACTCTATATCCTCATCCTCGACTGACATCTCATTGAAAGCAATCTCGCTTTCCTAATTCTAACTTGAAAGCTGTCGCTCTCACTTCTTAACTTAAAGGGATTTTCTTCATTGGACTTTCCCTCGAAATTCCCCCGACCCTTTTGACTAGTTAGAGATTAGAGACTCCTGCTTAGGTTTCGTCGAATTAATCTTGTGCAGATTAGAAAGTAAATAAGCCCCATTTGATAATTCCTGTTTTTTAGATTTAACAAAGAATAGTTGAGGCTGTAATGTAAAACCGGGGGGAAACGGTCGGAAGGATTCTATTGTTTTCATAGAGCAGACATCCAAATTCCAGTAAGAGGAGAAAGAGTACTGCTATCAAGACAGGTAATACAACTCTACTAAAAGTCTTAGGCTCTATGCTCTAAACTACTGATAGCTACAAGGAACAACAAAAGGAATTATCCTTTTCCATGATTTTCTAATAATAACTAAAATAGACTAAAAAAAGAGGAAAACTTTTCTACTTAAAGGGAATATAAAGAGTATATCAAAGACTAAGAAGCTCCAGCGAATACATACTTTCGACAGCTCTCATAGGACTATTCCATCTCCCGCATTCACTTAAGAGGGTTTTCAGTACAAGGGTGGATATGAATGAGTGGGCTCGCATCCCAGGCATAGTATGCAGGCTATCAAGCAAGGACTCAAAGACCATTGAAAGTAAAGAATTGAAATACAGGATATGAGTGAAATGTACAAAAACCGCTTAGCTTTTTTAGGATTGTTTCTGAACTTGGCAAGGAAGAATTTTGATTCAGATCAAACTTCCAAATCTGTCTTTTGGTTTAAAGGCTTTCATTCCTTTTGGTAGATATTCTGTTTTCTATATAAGTGATTCTCGTTCTGTAGGGCAACCTAAATTAAGTTAGCGTGCAAAGAACACAATTTACGAGACCCCTTTCCCAATCAACTTTATATGTTGACTGGTTTTACGAATATTAGAGTATAGCCCTATAGGAGGTTTCTCTACAATTTGACTTGCTAATAGGACGCGCGGAGGTGTAGTAATAATAAGGTTTCGCCCAGCCATTTGAAGCGGGTTTCCACTTTAAGAGGGTTTTCGTGTTTAGATCTAACTGCGTTTCTATTCCTTAGTAGTTCAATTCTTAGTAGATGGAACCCTACTTTACTTTATTGTAGTATAGAGAGAAATAAAAGAGAATAAAGGTAAAACAAACGAAATACATTTTTGCTAAGGATAACCCAGTACAAGACTCAAGCTAGAGCACCTTTTGAAACATAACATTCCTAATAAGGGGCTTCTCAACAAAGCCTTGCTTTTTAGACTTTTCAAGAGTCATTTTGCAGCTTTTATAGTCAAGTATAAGAAAAACGGAAGGAAATTCCTTATAGAATATAGTATAGGTCTCTACTAAAATAAGTAACCGGGTTAATTTGCTACCTAGAGTGTGTCAAAGGTCGAATCCCCTCCCTAGTCAAAAAAAGGATCTTTTTATGGCAGCTTTATTAATTATGACAATATTCCAAGTTCTACTTTGCTTAGCAGCTGCTTGACAGGATAATAGGGTACTCTACACTAACTTGACCTTTTCGAAAAAAAACTACAAGATAAATTGATTTGTGTGAGCTGCTTTTTTACAATCACGTATATAGAATGACTATTAATTTAAGATTACTAATGCTCTTTCTTGAGTTGGGCTTTCCTTTATTATTTTTTAATCCTGTTAAAGTAAAGAGTGTATAAAATTGACTTAGTCTGAGAGGGCCCTTTTCTATTTACCCGGAATTTCTACTTTGTATGAGGTTAGCTATACTAGTGAAAAATCTTTATCGAGAACCTAGAAGTACGGGGATGCTCTATTTATTAAAGCTTTACGAATCCAAGTATTTTACTTGACTGACTGTAGTTAGCAAACTTCGAAAGTAGCGTTGTAGCTTAGCTCTTCCCCTAGTAGTGCCTGGTTTTTTTATAACTACACTTTTATTCTTAATTTTACTAGTTTAAAGCTTAAAACTCCGAGCAATTTATTTCTAAGGGCATACTCAGTTTCTATTTTATTCAAAAGGGGCTTACAAGATTTAATTCCAACGAAACGAAAAGGCACCTATCCTCCTCAAAAGTAAAGTTTCTATTATTAATCCACTTATTCATTTCGATTCTCTAGGGTCCCCTTCATTCAGCTTTTAAATTAAATAAAGGCCGAGGAAAGTCCTCGCATTCTGAAAAAGGCTATTTACTGAGAAAATCTATTCCGGAAAAAAAAAACTCGGGGGTCCTAAAAAAAAGACAAGGATTCTCTTCTCCTCATACTAAAAACAGAAGCTTAGCGCCAATTAGAATTATAACCTAGCTAAAGCCCAAGATATCTCTTTATTTAGATTTAGTTTAAATTATTATGTCTTAAAGATAAAATTGCGTTCCTTTAGTAAAATCTCAAGAATCTCGCTGAAGAGATAAGTACCTGTGATAGGGTTTTATAGTCATAGATAATGCCGGGCAATTTCTTGAAGTGCGGTTTCAATAGATAATATAATATATATAGGAAGTGCCCCTTCCTAGGACCCCGTCAAAACAGTAGATAGGCCATCATTAAGTCAAAATTCCGCATTAAACTGTTAACTATAACCCCGAACACCTGCTAAATAAAGCTTAGTTTGATAAGAACTCATCTATTCCGGATTATAATTATATAAGAGGGCTCCTAAGTTTGTGTTTGTCAAACTTAATAGTAAATGGTATAAGAACACTAATTACAAGAATTAAAGAATTTATTCAAAACAAGAGCTTTCCTCGCGGTGTAAAAGCATCCAAATAAAGAAAGCTACGAAAAGAAAAGGCCTTATTTGTTTTGTTTTATTAGCAGAGCAAAACGAGGGATTAAAGCCATTAAGCCGATGGCAAAGTTTTGATTTCAGGAAGACGCATTCAGAAGAAAGAATCTTTTCGGCCATACCAATTAGGAATTGTATACTAGGTCAGAGAAACCTATAAACCCTAAACTTCCAACTAAAGGACTAATTTATCTGGTTTACGCAAGTAGGTCTAAATCCTTGTAAATTAGGAGCAAACCTTCTGCTTTTATTTCCTTTCCCAAGCGCGACCTTTCTTTAGGAGGAGTCCTCCTCTAGCCATTTTATCCGGGTATAATTTGTCTAATAACCTATACTTCAGAATAAAAAACATTTCTCCCATTGCATTGCCTATTTGTTTTAATCCCCTTTAAAAGAGCTGGTCAGTACCTCTTTATTATTAGGAGCATATGCCTTTTATCCATGAGATACTTTGTCTTTTAGAAAGTCCCGTCCCCACTTTACGAGTCTATTTACCTGATAGTGATAGAGTAACCCTCTATACCGGTATAGTTTAAATTATATACCAAATGGATTCGAACCTTAGGAATTCGTGCTGATAATTTCTTGCTTTAAACCCCGTCTGAGATAGGGCTACTTATGCTATTCATAGGGGGGTAAAACCTTCTTTCTTATAGGAGCCCTCTGGAAATACAATAAATAAGTAAAATAGAAACATGGGTTTTATATTAAGATTGCTTCACAAGGTACATAGCATTTCCTTATTTCTCAACATTTTTTTTCCGCGTATTCTGTGCATTTTGTATCACAAGTTAGCTAAACAAGGCATCATTATAATAACAGGGAAGTGGGACAGTTTTCATCCTTTTAGGAAAGGGTACACTCGCTTTGAACGGAACATAACAATAAGAGGGGTCCCTTATTTATACTTTTATTTAAACTCTAGCCCGTAACTTACAGCACATATGTAAGGCAATTTGAAGTATAATTACTGGATTTAGCAGAACCCCGACATACAAAGCTGCTTCTGTCTATATAAGAAACTCGGTCTTACACTTTCTAAATTTTCTTGACGAGTTGAGGAGGACTTAGTTACTTGCCTTAATACTACAATTTATTACGTAACTTTTCAGGGGCTTTGACATTTGTACAAAATTATTAAATTAGTAATATTAGGTTCTGGAGTATTTCTATTTAGAGAAATAGGAAATCACTTATATAGAATAGAACTTTAACAATGCTTTTTTTTTACAAGTTCAAGATTTGGAGCATAGCATATGAGAGTCTCTAATAGCCCCCATTCTCTATATCTACTATAGAATCTTATTTATATTAAATTCTATCTAAACCAGAGCAAAAAGTAGTATACTTTGTTGGACATTACCGTATAAGACGGTTAAGGCCGATGAATAAGACACCTTACCTTATAAGAATAAGAGATCCTCCTTTAGTAATAGTAAATCGTGAATGCAACCGTTAGCCCTAAGGATTGATTATCTCACTTCAATACAAAACCGGTTTCATTACATTAACACTTTACTTTTTTAAATAAGGAGCTCCCCCGGGAAATGAGTATATACTCCCGATAAAGAATTAATCGAGTTCAATTCAAAGTTAGAGGATGGTAGCTAACAGAATAATCTATAGGTTCCCTTTACTAGTATATGAAATTCGTTTAATGATTTGCTAAATTATAGGGCTCCTATATTCGTAGCCCTACCTTTATAATTCCGAATTTTAGTATGAGCGTAGACAAATACCTACTAGTACAAGTTTTTTTACCCCCTATACTTTAGGTTCTATCTACCCTTTAAGATCTTAAAAAAGGAAAGGAAACGAGTAGGACTCTTCCTAAAAAAATGTAAATGAATTTCTAGTTTATAGAAAGAGGTTTTCTTGCTTAGAGCGGCTCAATAACGCACCGGTAAAACTAAGTCTTGATATCAAAGTTATAGCTTTAAGTTTTATCCAACAAGCAAAGCCCAGATACTTTAACTTTATCCTTTGCAAGTAGCAAGTAAGTGTAGCTCTATCTTATCCAAGCTCTTTAGTCTTCTTTGTTCGTTTTGGATAGGAGTGGGTATAGGAAACCAGATTCTATTGAGATTCCCTTTTTGAGAATTCCTAGGATTTCCCTTAAGATCTTGTAGGAATCTCTACTAGCTTTGAATATTCCACTGAAGTACTTGGCTATAACGGATACTTTAGGAAAGAACTTAGTAATAGGAGCCTCAAACTCTCAGGTACCTAAGCCAGCCAAGCTAATGGATGAGAACTGATTCTCAATTCCATTCCCTGTTTTAGGAAAGTTCCTTCTTAATCTTATACTTTCCTGTAAGTAACTGATTCTATTAAAGAAAGGTGTTCAGTATTCTTTGTTGTAGGAAGTTCTTCTTGATTCCGATCTAAGCGGATAGACGGTCAAGGAGGAGAACTGATCTAATTGGTGTAGCTAAACTAAAGGAGTTTTAGAATTATTCAAATCGGATTTACTTCTGCTCGAATTTACTAGATCTAGTAGATGCGTAGCGTGTTTCCTATTTGTGTTTGTTAGGAATTGAAAAGGGATTTCTAAGAGGACAAGGAATTGAGTAGGTACAAATACAGAGGCCGGTACTGTAGTAAGCATAGGTATATCTAAGAGTCTGACTTTTCTAACAAGGAGTCTAGCTCCAAGGATAACAAATAACGAGTACTGATTAAAGCAAACAAAACAATGAATGTTGAACTTACTATCAGGAATGTCCTTTACTTTAGGTTAGGTCTCCCCTTAAGGTGATGGAGTTGTATACCAAAGGTAAACTAGCCTTTCTAAATAAGACTAAAGAGTGATTAGCCAAGACTAGTACTAAACCTTTGTCTAAGGACCTTACTTAATTAATTCCTTGGGATAAAGATTCTAGGTTAAATAGAAAACAAGTTACTACCTAAGCTTTCGGTTATCGCTTGTTTATGTAACTTAAGAGGTACATACATTTGAATTTGAAGGCAATATTGACTATAATAATGTTCAAATCCTTGTTCAGAAACTCGGTCTTAAGGTAAGGGGTCCATTATAGCATACAAGATTTCCCAGCGAATCGGTGTCTATTGCTTATTCTCTTAATTCTAGCTTTCGGGTTCTCTAGTTAGATTTGTACGTAGTTTAAAACTCCTATAAGTTTGAGTTCTAACCTCTACTAAAGGAAGCTCCTTACCTAAGCTCTGAAGGAACTGAAGAGGAATGTCTAGTCTTGGCTGAAGGGAAACTCTGAACGAAGTGAGTAGGGGATGTACTACTCATTTTCTAAGGCATACCCCTGCTAACCGATAAGCTACATAGCGCAAGAGGAATGAACCTTAAATAGCTATCAACCCTAAATCTATTAAACTACTATAACTATCTAATACTTTTTACTATATTTAACTAACAAACAGGTATTTATACTAATAGAATACCTATAGAATAACTATAACTATTAAGACTATAATAACATAGCTACCATATGAAATGAATACACCTAGCTGGACTACAAGCACCATTGGCTCTATTCCTTCTATTACTGAGACAATACAATATAGCTCTAACTTCTAAGTCTAAGTCAAGAACTTAAAAAAGACTTAAGAACTTGAGTCTGTCATTGTATATTCATTTTAAGGAAGCCCTAACCGGGCCTTTATATGTTATATGCAAGCTTCTTCAAAACTTTTCAAATTCCTGAGGAGTTCTTTTCTCAACTAAGAGCTGGGCGATACTTTCGTGAATACTCTTTCCACGAGGCAACTCTTGGTAAGATATGATGGGATTGCTTTGTTGGGTTACACAATTCGGTTTTAATTAAAGGATCCGTAATAATACCAATACCGTTTTTATATTATAGCAGTTAGCTCAGCCTCAAAATCCCACAAGGAGAATTAACTCTATTAGAATAGAAGGCTCCCGTTTTTTCCTACCTAATAGGGTTCCATTTTCTCTTCCAGGACTCAAATGGACAAGGTCATCGGATTTCCGTTTCCTATTAGGAAGTGAATTTAAGTAAAAAACTTTGACTCAGGTTATTCCTTTAGTTAGAAGGCGTCTCGTGAGTAAGAGATTGTTCAGTGTATTACGCATACTTTTACCAACTTTTATTAGTTATTCCCGGGTTGGGAGAGCGCCCCCGTCTACTATGAAATCTCTAGAATCATTACATTAACTTAAGCGCAGTTTCATCTGTCCAGTAACTCAATATAACGTAAGAAGTAAGTTTGACTTTCTTTTTGTCGGGTAATATGGAACATAAAAGTTTTTCATAAAGAGTACAGGAAAGCTTTCCTTTATTTTAATCTCTTCCGACTTTGTGCATTTGGGGATCCGAATTTTTTATTTCCCTTGACTTGAAATGGAGCAAATTACACCCAGGTACCTGACGAAGCTCCGACTTTTTCTTGGAGAAGCGGTAGAATACGCAAACTTAGAAATCAAGTAATACAACTCAAATTCGGTGGCCACTAATTAAAAAGACACATGGTCAAACTACTCTACTGTATTTCCGCTAAATGTATACTGATAAAAGTTCTAAAGATACTACAAAAGGATAATTTGATGGATTTTAAATTAATACAAGGAAAAGTACGATGCTGACCTTACCTTAAATTAATTGTATCTCTCATGCTTTTGCCAGACCACGAAGAAGCTATTTATTTGACTATTCAGCCCAACAGAATATATACCAATCGAGACTGGTGAGCCAAACTCGATAAAAGGTTACTTTAATATAAGTAAAATATTGTACCAAAAAAAAACTCCTACAAAGAACGCAATAGCTCGCGCGAAAGAAAGAGGACATATAATGAGTTTTTGATTAACTGGGCTTGAACTTATTTTATTCTTTAAGACTTCTAGCTTAACTTGCAATCTATAGGGCACCCTCTGACTCTGAATGATTCCGGTTTTTAGAGCAACAAAATTCTTAGGTTCTAATATTAAGTACTCTAATTATTATTATTTACGGGTGCTAAGCACAAGCCCTTTAACTATACGTATTGATTGAGGTAATTATAAATAGGAGAATAAAAGGGAGTACAAGTTAAGAAAGCAATTCTATGGCCCTTTTCATGCGCTATATCGGCTCGGCTGCTTGGAAGGTTCCGTGTATTTCCCAGGTGCCAGTCTATAGAATTTTTTTTACTTACCATAAAAGATTGACTCTGGTATAATTATACTTAATACTAGACTCACTTTTGTTTGAGTTGAGTGAATGCGGATGTTTCATATTAGGCATTTTATTTATATGGTGGGGCTCGTACGTAAGAGGCAAGGTTTATTAAATACTCTTTTTATCTTTTTTTTTATACATACCTAAGTGAGTTCTCAAACCACAGAATCTATGATTATCAAATAAAAAAAAAAAAAAGGAGCTCCCCTAGAAATTCTTATTTTTTAGCAGCCTGTTAAGAATTGCCGCTACATCTATGTTTTTTATCTCCCTATGAGTGCAATTTTAACCAGAGATTTAAATTCTATTCACATCGAAAACATTTTAAGAGGAGGTTTTGTACAGAGTTATTAAGCAGAAAGGTAAAAAAATTTTTAACTAGCATTGCTTATATTAGTTTTTTTTCAAAGGATACAGAAAGTGGGCCATAAATAAAGGGTTAACCCCCATAGGCAGACTATAGAGGAGTTGGGCAGTCTAAACCATCCTGCAAGGAATGCCCTCAGTCCCCTTTTTATCTTTTTTTTTTTTACTTTTAAACGGGTTCCTAAAGGGTTAAGGGTTATTGTTATACTCCAGAAGGTTATATATATATCAGGAATCCTCCCTGGGCTAAACAATATAAATAAGTTGTTAGTAAAAAGAAAGTACAAGGGCATCCCGTCGATTAAAGGAAGGACTCTCGGTTTTACCACAGACCGGGTCACAAAAAGAATATTCACATGAAGTAAAGTAACTTGATTAGAGGTTAGTTAATCATTACAGAAGCGGGTAAAGTTAAGAGTGGGCTTAATTTGTATCTTTAGGAAAAAAACAGCAGGCCCCTAGTAGTACAACCTCAAAATCGATCTAAATTTTAGGTTTCTTATCTAAAAGAGTGGGTATAATAAATAGTGAAATTGGTACTTAACGAAAAGCCTCCTTAACTTAAGATTTTTTTTTGTAATAAATAATAAAGCTCGGGGTTTCCTTATCGAAGCTCTTGTTCTGGGAGTGTATTTTTTACTTGTATCCTACTGTTCCACTTCAATAACTTTATGTTTCAGGACAATTCAAAATAGGAATCCCTTATAATATAAATCTCAATTCCGGATAGCCTGTGAACCTTTTGGGATAACTACGGGGCCCTTACTAGGATTACCTCCTCATGGGTTATATTCATAACAGTTCAGACACAGTCGTACAAAACAATTAGATACGAGTTTCTTGCAAATTATACAAAAACACGCTCCTGCTTGTTACAGGAGAATATGAAAGACTATAATCTTAATTAAGAGATCCAAACTCTCGAGTCTTTTGTGTCAGTTTACTTTGGTATACTTCTCTAATTTCTATGGAAATCCAGCCAAAGAATATAACTTTTAGCCCGCCCGTTTAAACTTAAACTCGCAAAAATGACACGAAAACCTTTTGTTTTGAAGAAGCTAGAAAACCCTTGCAAATACGCCAAAGGATACTATCCTCGTTTCTAGGCCCTCTCATTGTTATCATACTAACCTCAGTTTGCAGTTATAAGTAAGGATTCAAATCATTTTTTGCTGACCCGACTTATTCTATTGTTGGGGACTCCCATTAGACTTGCTCTCTTCTTTAAAACTTGAAAGGGTATAATTTTCGGAGACTATAAAACCCTAGAGCTAGCAGCCTACTCTCTAAATTGCGCCCTTGCCGTAAGTCCTTCTATAATAATAATAAAGGGAATACGCCGATTATACTGATTATACTAATGATACTACGAGAAAGGACAAGATAGATAGATAGATGATAGATAGCTGTTGTTCTAATGGTGCTAGCTAGGTAGTTTAAAAGTTTTAGTCTTAGTATATTCTATAGTTATTTTTATATTACAAGATTGACTATGTTTTAGAATTCAGAATTCCTTATTTAATATTTAGACTTCTCTAATCACTGTCGCAGATTGGCTACTAAAACGAGCATGGCATCCAGAAAGAAGCTTCCCTTTATACCTTTATAGAATAGGAATGCCTTTAACTAACTTGATTCAGGAGTTTGCCTAGGAAATACCCGGATTAATATAATAAAGTCCTACTTTTAATTACTTCCAACAAAGACTCTACTCTCATCTTTAACTCCTTTGTCTGTCATTAGACAAGAATACACCTTCTATCGAGTCCGTCCCCTCGCTATTGATGCTAACTGCACTGTCTATCGGGTCAGTCCAGAGTCCTTCCCAAACAGTTAAGGTACTGATTTCAACAACTGAATACATTAATAGACTATCTCTTAGAAAATTCCTAGGACTAGAATGAAGTCAGCACTATAGAACAAGTAATTCTATAACTATAAGTCCTTCATTTACCGGTACGTCAATTACTGGTTTCAACTGTTTCCATTAGATGGTTTAGGAATTCTTAATAACTATAATCTATTCCTAACAAGATACAATCTATCGACTGCGTTGGTAGGTCGGTTTTCCTTATATAGTAGAAAAGCTTTACAACAAAACAAAGTAAGGATTCTTTATATTCAGTCTTCCTTCCATCCTAGCTAGCAGCTTTCAAATAAGGAGATTCGGTATTCTAAAGTCCTTGCTATCCCTATCCCAAAGAATTAGAACAAAGAAATTGGATTGACTCCTTATCATCGACTACAACACAGACAGGTACTTCTCCTCAAGCCAAGAACTTCACTCTTAGTAAAGAAAATAAGATAGAGCTACACTTGCCCTGCCCCTTCAACTACTAAAGATTCTCTGTATTATTATTACTTTGTTCAACAAGTGTATTCGTAAACCAAGTGACATCCACTTGACTGAATCATTTTCTAAACAAGGTTTTTTCAAAGGATTCCAAATACAATACCCGGGAATACAAATGAAGTGCTTTAAGCTATAAAAGTTATTGAATTCATTTCTAGTTTACTGAAACTCTTAACAACTAACTTCCTATTAAAACAAAGATAACAAAACCTGTGTTAGAAAAAAACATTTACATGTCGATTCCACGAATCAGTGCTTTAACTACTTAGCTATACTCCAGAATGGGACGGTTCAAATCGGGCTTTTACAATCTAAATAGATAGTGATAGTGAGCGGACAAAGTTTATAGGTTTTCGGGATAAGAATCGCTTACAAAAGGGTCTTTATCTAAATTTTCATCTTTAACTAACTAGTTATTGCTTGACTTTCTCGTGAAATAGTAAAGGATCCTAGGCCTGCTAAAGTAGTATAGTATATATCTCTAATATTTTTATAAGTAGAGCTCTATCTGAAAAGAAATTTGAAATCGAGCAATTAGAAAAAGTTGGTATATTATATTATGGTTTTCTTATTGTAATCCGACAGTTTTAGGTATGATAAAATGGGTATTCTTGTGATTATGCTCTGGCAAGTTTATTGGTATTGGGGTCCCATCTTTTGTTCTGCATGTTCCTAGTGCTGGATCCTTGTTAGACTCCTTTCGGAATTACTTGGGAATTTCAAAATTTATTGCATGTACAAATTAAACAAACAAGTCTTTCTAGGAAACATAGAAAGTACCCGGTCTAGTTTAAAAGTATAATTCATATATCACTAGGTTCCACTATATTCAGGTTCTAATTTAATATTTTAAACTTTCTTATTAATTATTATCTCGAGATTATAATGCTTATATAATATATATAACAATCCTTCAACATACCATAGTCGGTGTTTTGCTTTACAAATAGAAACTCTAGATACCTCTTTTTTATACAACTACACAAAATAATTTTACACTATAATATATATAATTGGCCTTTTTCGTATCTTATAATGTACTTTACATGTATGAGATTCGATTCTCCATTATATTCGTTTTTATTAGGCTTTGCTAACTACACTATAATAGAAAGTATTTCGTTAAAAAGGCTGCCCCTTGTATGATAAACAAGAAATTGAGGGCCCCAATTTTGTAATACTGTTAAGAATACCACGGATACTTAGGGATAGGGACAAAGAAAGTTAGAATTAATAAAAAAGGGGCTAATTATAGATAGAGTAGTTTTATAACTGTTCTAAAATTCACATTATTATAATGTGTCAGCAAGCGTAAATGGGGTTGAAACTAAAAACTCTTGAAAGGTTTTGTCAATGGGGTTGTATTTTAGCAATATCGTTTAGATAATTCTAGTTAAGCTATCTACGTATATCCATTTCTAGATTTCCACTACCACCAAATTAAGGAAATCCATGAAAAAGGAAAACAAAGAATGTCATTAAAAAAAACGGAATTTATCCAGCTTAATAATTTATACGTACAATTTTCCTTTTTTCCTCGTACCTTTATACTAGCCAGAAAGAAGACAAAAGAAAGAAATAACTCTGACTTTTTTGGTACTTTATCATATAAAGTGAAGAATAAAAACACATAGGAATCCGGATACTGGAGTCTTACCCTGAAAATCTAAAATTTTTCACTTTATTCTCAGTGATAGAAAACTCAAAAACACTTGACAAAGTCTTGGGTTTAGCAGACTAAACAGTAGTTGAAACTTAGACAAAGTTCGTAGTAGTAGGGGGTACCCCTATCGACAAAGTATTAAATTTCTAGAGAAACCCTTCAAAAACGAATTAGCTTAGTAAATGGAAGACTTTTTATAATCTGCTTTACCAAACAAACAGAGTGTAGCTCTTATATTCTTCTTCGCTTTAGCTTTTTTTCTGGGATTCTTCTCTATTTCTGATTACTAAGCTACTAACTATATAAATGGTACAAGCTGCGCCCACTAAGGCGCTATAACAAAAATGACCCAAACGAAGAAAATATGAAGGTAAACAAATCTTATTATCCAAAAAATGGGTTCAAAAGTCCCCTATTACTCTGAGTCGATCCACTATAAAAAGTAAATAGATCTGGCTTAAGGTTTAATCTTATATAGGGTTGCGGGATCTCCTTTGCATGACTGCCTCTTTCCAATGCTACAAATGTGTATATAAAAAAGGTTTCTTAGTTTCTATGGATTTATATAAATATTTAGCAAAAGTGAGATTTCATTAATTAATTTTACAAAACTAAATATCCTATATCTGATGAAACCTAATATATTGCTTTTTCATTGGACTAGAGGTTTTCTTACTTAGCTTCATAGCTATTTAAGTATTTATATCCTCGTCCTTACGTTGGACCAGAACTCATGGACATGAAAAGGGTAGGTGTTTACGAGCTTTCACTGCTGTTTGCATCAGAGCATCAGATAAGAGTTCTTAATAATAAGAATCCTCAGCTCTTCCCTTTATTTACGGTATCTCGTACACTTGGTTGGGGTTTATAGGGGGCCCCGGTCATGTAGGAGACGCTTTTTGTTTGCTCCTTTAAGTCAGGATAAACTTACTTCTCAAATAAGCAAAAAAAACTACTTCAAAAAGAGGTATTTTCCACGTTTTGGAGTTAAAAAATATAGAGTACTTGAATTGGATATAAAGATAGACCCGGCTAATAAATAGGTTCAATCTCTTTTTGCCTTAGTACTAATATACTTATTTTTTTTATTTCTTACATTTTTATATGTATTACTATTTATCCATATATAGACCCATTTATTTGTTGGAAGATTCGAAGTAGATAACATACTAAGGGAGGTTTTTTATCCTTTTAAATTTTTTTAATTCCTAGCTGTTATTTTTAGAAGCGGGTCCGTAGTTTACTTTAGATTAATAAAATAAAAGAAAATAAGGGGCATAACAAAAAAGCATACGATTTCTAATTATGTCTCAACTTAGTGAAAATACAGAGTTAATCTAAGTTTCTTGAAAATAACCTACCTAGCCAGTTATAGAAAGTTGTGGATATAGTATGTGCTCTTACCTCGGTGGATGAGAAAAGAATCCTTTAGGAGAGTGAAGTGTGAGAGGAAATGCCACTGGTTCTAATTGTAACTACCTAATTTAAATAAAAGAAGAAATTAACTTAAGGCTTTGGTTATCCTTGGATATGGGAACTCTAAAATGAGTTTGGTTTGTGCTATTGCAAGCTTTTTTGTATCCCTTATATCCAGCACAAACTTTTCTGGGGAAGCGCTGTTTTCCTTATTTTGATTCAAACAATTGCAGAATTATAAGGCTTTTTTTGGCGTGACTGCTACACTCCCCTTGTTATATATATTAGTTAAGATCTTTAGAGTCCAACTTTTGTGTGTACTTCAAAGAGGTACTCAGTAACCGCTGTTTCCTTGAAGAGACAGGGATAGTAGAAAAATCCTTTAAGCTCCTAACTTGCTCCAGTAAAGAAAGAGTAACCGGGCTTAATATGGGATTGGGATTTCTTATAACATGCTCATGATGTAAAACTATAGAGAAAACCTTATTATTATCAAAAAAAAGTCATATCAACACTAATTTGTTACTATATGTAGATTTTTTTATAATAACAGGTAAATAAAAGCTAGATTTTAACAAGTTGACTCCCCCGCAGAAATGTATCTAAGCTTCAATTCAAGTGTGTATAGTAAAAGACTCTCTTTTATTTCCGCGGCGAATACCAAAAACAGGACAGTTCCGAGCTTAGAAGATATCAGTCATAAGTTTTAATAAGGGGATCCTTGCACTTTAATTGCCTAGCTGAGAATAGGGCAAACCCACCCTAATAAAGTAAGCGGTGTTCGGTTCAGCATATCCTTTGTTTAAGTTTTACTAATTATTCAGCAGTCTTCAAAAGCTGACTTCAAGGTAGATTTACATAGTCAGACGTAGCAAGATTCAATTCTATATAAGTAATTCTATTTAGACTTCATTTAGCAGCACTAAGGAGGATTTCTAAGGAACTTTCTCAACAAAGTAAATAGCTTTAATAGTTACGGAGTTAAGCTAATAAAACTGAAAAAAAAAAGGAGGCTTTTTTAAGGTATTTGTATGTACTTCACTGGAATTCTAAATCCTTATATTTACTGAGGTTACCGTAAGCGCATTTTAATTACTCTTCTAATATTGAGTTTTCAGAAATTTGAGACTCAACTAAGTCCACTTAGCGTAATCCAGCACTGCACATACATGGAGGGACTTTGTATTTGCTAGAGAACGAAAATTAGAAAGCCATACGCAACAGGTTCTTAAAAAGTTTTGGTGTACAGAAGAAGCCTTAACCGATGATTTTGTTAAAATTTATATCGTTTAATTAATACCAATAGAATTTTGGAATCTACAAACGAGGTTGTCAAGTATGCTCCATTTTTGAAAGTGTTTCTTTTATAAGATACCCTACGCTGCGTATTCTTATAAAAAATCCACTCTAAGAAATCCAGTGAAACTCAGGAACTCTGAAATACGGCCTTTAACTCTAACTCAATAGGTATGAGACTTCTTAATAGAAAGAACAGGGCTAAAGTAAAGGGGTTTTTTGCGAGCCCCATCTTAAATCTAATCTTTTTAGAAAATCTTACTTGAAATACTATAACTAACGAAATTTATAACAGGAAAATAAGGGTACTATAAATTTGCAATTGGATACTATAAGCCCGAAAGGACTCCTCAGACTAAAGATCCCTCTACAACCTCTCCTATTTTAACAAAAACTAAACAAGTTTCTTATCTTACGCCAACCAAATGGAGGGGCTTTCCCTTTATTAACGTGGGATTTGGCACTCGTGACATTCCTATGCCTATTTGTAGGAGAATCTAGAAACTGGAAGTTCCCCCTTACCTTAAGAAACTGAAATAACAGAGTATAAAAAAAGCTTCCAATGTACCGAAACCCTTCAGACGAGGTATATAAACTTACTTGTGTTTTAAGCTATTCTAGAGAAGCATTTTATAACCCTTTAATATTTAATATTGATTGATGGATTTTTTATATATTTCTCAAGCTAAAAGTCTTTGATTAAGGAGCTTCCATTTAGATAATTAAGGAATAAGGGACATCTACCCATCAGGAGCAGCTGCGAAGCTTAGGAAAACAAACTGCTAAGTCTAAGTAACAGTAAATATATAAAAAAGGGAAAGTCTCATATTTATTATAAATTTTTTCAGATTAGAATAAGGAGGGCTTAGAAGCATGAATTTCCTAAGATTTGATGTACAGGTAAAGAATATAACTCTTGCTTCCGATTTTTAATTACTAACTAGCAGAATTTGGCTTGAGATGTATGTTTAACTGACTTTTCCCAACTATGTAGGTAGGAGTTCTAAGTTGGTAAAGGATAACTAAACGCAAGCCAACAGGAGGGAGCCCCTAGGGGTTTGGTTTACATTACAATAGAAAGAAATTGTACTCTGTTAGTATTACTTACTTTGGATAAAGAACCGGTTTTTTTGTAAGATATTACGGGTCTTACCTTTAAGCTTATGGAATTTTTTTAGGAGAATCTTAATGGAAATACCTTCATTACAAAAAAAAGTTTTACTATTATATTAGTAGGGCGCTTCCCGTAGAATTGGCGTTTGAAACCCTTTTACGATATAATAAAATTAATTCAGGAGATTTTCTAGTTATAGAGCCGCTTTTGTTTTTCGACAGTATTTCTAAGTAGTACCTTTATTTTATTTATACTCTTCCTATAACCGATTTCACGCTAGGTAGGCTACTCAAGAACCATGATATCTCTGCTATTAGGAAACTTTTATCTAATAAAGGAGGCTGGGCGGCCAAATTAAGAAGAGTTCCTTATGACCGGTAGCTTTACTCTAATTTAGAAACTCCAAACAAAAGTAGTCTTTTTTTTTTTTACTTCTATCTTACTTATTTTAGGCTACCATAATTTAAGTATTCTATAGGTGTACTTAATACTATATAAAGTACCCTGTTTTTCTTATATCTTGGACTTACACTTGTACTTGTTAAGAAACATAGTACCAAGCACTGCTGACGAACCCCTTACTACCAAGAAGCATTTCTACCTCATTTAGGAATTCAACTAAAGCCGGAAAAAAGGAGAGGCACTTTGAACGACGCATAAAAGTTAAGAATACTTTTGATAGACAACAGTTGGAAAGTCCTTGCTTTTACTTTTAACACGATTCTCTTGCGTTCGTTACCTACTAATTAGTTTAGTATGGGTCTAATGAGATTTGAACCACCTACATATCTATATCGTAAATTTCAACTTACGTTTTAGAACTAGCTTCAAACGGTTGCCTTTTTTTCATTTTACACTTCCTACTAGCCTCATAAATCCGTTAAATTCTATAGAAGTCATTTTCCTTGTGACTTCTCTAAAAAATACTGGCAAGAAAGAGAACCTTAGTATCGGAAATCCCGTACCCAGACTACCTACGGGCCCCTCTTTAGGAAACCCTTTTTTCTTTTGTAACTACACCTGCTTTCTGATAAAACTAGTAGCTTTCATGTTACTACTAAATAGAATTAGATTCCTTTTTTATTCGATATTTCCAGAAATTTGACTCTTTATTTATTCAGGCCGGAATTTGTGCAAGAAGGTAGAGCCCTTCTAGAAAGTAAAATAAAGTGGAAATAGCGCGCCTTTAGCATGCATGCATGAATGACCCTTTATAAATGGAAAATACTTCGCCTTAGCTGGAATCTCTGAGAATCGACTCAGTCAGACAGAGAGGGTAGGTCATTAATTAGTAGTAGCAAAATCAAAAAAGTAAGATTCCTTTATAGAGTTTAAAGTTATTTGTATCTATTAATTACCTGTAGTGTAAGGTCCTGTTAGCTAAAGGGGTTGAGCTGCTCTAAAGTAAAGACCAGCCCCGTGTTATGCTAATTAATTGAGGTTTCTTTTGTCGAATCGGGGTCAAATAAAGGGCTGGGTCCTTAACTTTCTCGTAAAATTTAAGAGATCGCTTACCGGGGCTTCTAATGCTGTCTGTCTAGTGCTTTAGTAGTGAGTTCCCCTAAAGCTACTGTTAGTCCAAGAGTTCCTCTCTTTTATTTCAGTTACAAGAAGAGATCAAAGAATGTACTGAACTAAGAAGTACTAGTTGGCTGAACATTCGTATAAATTTTAGGGCACCCTGCCAAGTGTAAAGAAAGCAGAAAGAATACATAAAAGTCAGGCCCATATGGAGTCCTCTCTCTCAACAAATAAATAGCTTACACTTGTGTTTCTTAGTCCATTGGTTTTATAAGTATATGTCTTACCTAGGTGAGTGTAAAACAAATTGACTTTGTGTTTGAGATAGAGATTTCATATTTATTCGTGGATTTTAATACATAGAAGTTTTATTAGTGCTATTGAGTTCTAAGAAAAAAACAATATCAGATGCGTTTGGGTTGAATTAACTGGGATGTCAAGCCGGGAGCATCCGCACTTTTAGAGGGTATACTCTTTTGTTTGTGAGTCTCTTCTGGATGCATAGCTCTAAGCAACTGATTACACTTTATACCCTACTCTCAGTATTTAAGGGGCATCTTTTGATCAACTATGTGTCTCCATAACATATTAGAAATCCGGTATCAATAAAGAAAGTTATACTCGCAGGAATTCTTCATTACACAGAATACGTTAACTGTTATTGCAAAACCCGCGGGGCTTATATGGACCTTTCTCTACCCAAGTCTTACTTCTGCTTAAGAGAACACTGAGACAAAAACTCGTTTTAATGGAAATACCGACTACTTCTGACTGACAGTTAACCATATTTTCTATATATAATAGGGATCGTGTTCTTACTTACCAGAGATCAACCCTGTTAGCTAAAGTTACTTATAAGAGAGAAAAATTATGTCATAAATTTCCTTTTATAAAGAAAGCATTAATAACGCATATGCATATACATACTGCGAATTTCCTACAATAGGTATAGGATATTTTTTCTCATTCCAGGTACGCACGCGGGGTGTCGTCTAGTAAGCCCTATCTTTGAATTGTGTAAACAGCATGCTTTCTAATTTGGGATTCACAAGCATGAGATAAAACCAGGACAAGAATTGCTAAACGGAAATTTGTATTAATTATTAAGAAAAGCTCCTTTCATTGTTATATTACTTTACCGAGTTTAGCTTCTTCTCTAACAAAGCCCTCTGGAGTCTTATAAATTAGATCCTGTATGGAGTGTTCATAGCTCTCAATAGCTATTCGCTTTCCAGGCCAGGCCCTATATCCAAGATGAGCGTGTATAACTCATTGTGTGGGAGTCGCAGTAACTACAAATTCAATTTGTCTATCACTTCATATATCTATGACAGGACCCGCCCCAAATAGAACCCCGTAAAGGTAATGGTTTTTGTGTTATTAACTTAGTAGCAGCTGGGGCATGTGTCCCTTTGGAGAACCCATTTGTGGGAATAAATGAAGCAAATAAATAGAGACTCGAGTTTCCAACTATTTTAAGGGGTGCCCCTCCCCCCAGTCCAATTAGCCTGTATTTAATAATCTCTAAATAAACGGCAGGGGACAAAACTGAAAGGAATCCTAAAATGGCTAAGGAGACTACAGTGTTGCGTTAATAAAAGAGTAATTAAATAGCTATATATAAATTATAGCTTATAGCTTTGAGTGAGTAGTAAAAGTTTTGGCAAAAGAAAACTTATTTTACCTCTTACAGTATAAAATGAAAAAACCCTTACCTTAACTGGATAAAATTTGATTTAGGATATTATAACTAAGGGGCAAAGTAACTGGTATGGAAATACTCCTATACTTTCTTTTCTTGTGACTTATTACACTAACGGGGTACCTAGATCGGGAAACAAGCTTTACTTCTAAAGGTATTGATCACAAACAAATAAATTACTTTCCTTTCGGAATTGAAAACCTGGCTTTACTTTCTGACTCTCTACCTTATCGGCAGCACTCTTCTTATTACTTTGTTTCTGTATCCTCTGCATCCCTACTTCTTTCACATAATATTTCTCCTATTTCAGAGATTTAGAGCTTACTAAAACAACCTAAAAGCTAGCCTAAAATTGAGAAGGGTATAAGCTCCATAAGACTGTCAGTCAAAAGGACCCGTAAGATTATAGCGCATAAGAGATAGAGAGCTACAAAGATTAAGAAAGTCTAGGTATTATATTAAGAAGTTAGGGAAAGTCTTAACAAAGGAAGTGTTTCTCAATGTTCTTCTTGATTTATAGTATCTAGGGTAAATACACTGAAAAGAGTGACGAATTCTTTGCTTATACAAGATGCGTAACCAAAGCGTTAAGAATGCTGTAATAAAACGCAGAAGATAAGTGTAAAGTGGGGTGGGATAAAAGGAGATCTAGACGAGAATTATAAAGACTAGGACTATCATGGAAGAAGGTTACGATAAAGAGTTTGAGGGCTGTATCAAACTGCTATTAAGTAAGAGGCGATACTTGATTCAGCTAGAGCTATTAAATTAGGTTTCTGGGAGTTTCTAGTAGAACTTCTCACACAGCTTAGCGGCTCCCCTTTTTTCTCCGCGCTAAGGGTTACGACTGAACTTTACCCTACGATCCCAATGTATTCTTAGCTTTTTTTTCTAATAGAAACTCCAGGGCAGTTTTGCTTTATACAATCAGCAGCAAATTTATTGCTTTTAAAACAATCTTGTGATTCTAGGGGGTTTACCGATCCCAGCAGCTGCTAAACTGGCAAAGAAATAGAATGAAAAGCTAAAATGAGTTCCTGTTTTGTAGGTTAATGAGCATAGAACTTTTGTGTTATTGTTCTGATTGATAGCGAAAGAAGCCAAAATGAAGTGTCAGGGCAAAAGAAAGGGTCTAAGGGGGAAGAACTCCTCTAAATATGTTCATTTAAAGCCCTACTTGTAGCAAACAAAGGCCCGTCTCTAAAATAAAACTAGACACTAAAGAATTCCACTATTGTAAGCAGAGTTACTCGTATTATTTTCTTTATTCTGTTCTGCCCTCTCAACTTCGTGTTACTATAGATTCTTGTTCCGGATAATAGACCTATTAGACTCATTCTTACTATGACGGCGGGACTTGACTTGAACCTTGCTCAATTTCCTTTTATTTCTTATCCGCTTTCGCTTTGGGATAGGTTAAGATTCAAAGACTAAGGAGGAGCCCACAAGAGTTCGAAATAGAAATCATGCTTAAGAGTTGCCCTCGGCAAAACGAATACACGGTTGCTGTCCTAATTACGGTGCGGGTTGTAAGTTCTCAGGCAAAAATAAGAGACCTAAGAAATTGAGGGTTATACCTCCGAAGTTTTTTTGGAACCCCTTAAAGAGAGTCCCGCGCATATTCCAAGGAAATTGAGCAGCCTCTAACTGTAACACCATGTACTCGAAATTAAAAGAATAAATAATAAGGGGTTGGTCTCTACTAAAGTAAAGAATCCTAATAAGTCGTAAACCAAGTTATATAAATCAATTCTATAGCCTTTTTCGTGAGCTTTCTCGCGTTTTAACAACAGATTTCTTCATTTTTTTATATGCATTTACTGAGGATTCTCTTATTAAATTTTGTTTGTATATAATCCTAATATCGAAGTAGGTGCTCTTTGGGCTACTGCTTGCATGCAGGTGCCTGGTATATTTTTTGAATTCTTAATTGTATTGAATTCTTAATTGTAACAGACTTCATCTTACCCTTTCCTTGAAGCTATTATGAGGTGCATCTTCAGAGACAGAGCTAGTATTTCTCAAATTACTTGGAGTTTTATTCTCTAGGGTTCACAAGTGTTTAGGATTTCCTAAAGATAAAGCTTTTTCTAAAATAAAAGGGAAGGGTATTCGACTTCAAGTAAAAGAAAAAGGATTTCCTTATATATCCCAAACCAGAAAGGGGGTCCTTCTTAGTAGTATAGAACTGAAGCTAAAGTCATTCTTATTTTCTAGTAAAGAAGTCACAAGGAACTCAAGGGTAAAGGAGTTTCCTGTAAATGAATAAGAGCTAAAGTAACTCTTTTCGGTAAAGGTAATATAGAACTAAGGAATCTTAGGTACAGGTCTTAAGAAAAGCTTAGCTCTAGAGAAAGGTATAGCTACAAAGACTGAAAAGACTGAGAAAACCCGGCCCAATGTATGAGAGTAAGTCAATCAGAAGAGGGCGTTGGCTAATTAGGGTATTGCAATTGCCTACAGGATCTACTGCAACTCTTTTGAAAAAATACTTTGTTATATAAAGTTATATAAAAAAGGTGGTAGAGCAACTCTCTAAAATTTTTTTTTTACTACGGTTTTTTAATTTACAATAAACAAGAAAGAATAGAAGAAAATATCTAAAAACTTTTAGCTTATGTACTTTACTTGGACTCCAGGAGGAAACTCACTATAAAAGGGGTCCGCTAAGGCTAATATAACTTTCATTTCACGTCGAATCTAGCAGCAAAATAAATAAGTAAGGAAATTTTAATAGATATTGGGACTTCCTCTAGCGGGATTTTACATTTAATATTTCTACGCCGAGTACAATTCCTTCACCAGCTTTTTTAGGAAGGTCGAAGCTGGTCCGCTTTCTAGTAATTAGACCTTTTCGGTACATCTCTAGTTATCCTTTTGTTTAATTTGTTTAAGTATTATTTTTATGTAAACTATTCTAGGAAAAACCCAATTGCTTTTGTAGTTTTCAGTGCTATAAAGCCTATAGCTAGACTTTTAAATCCCCTTTTCCGCAGTTAGGGCCCCCTCGAAAGACTTTCTATAGAATATGCAAATGGAGTTTTATACCTTGTAAGCATTACACTAATCGCACTTGGGAAGTACTCTGATATACAACTTAGATTAATGTGGTTTTTTTTACTTGAATCTTATAAGCGGAAAATATATGCCCATTTTTATCTTAGGTCAATCTCTGAGGAAATGCCATTCATTTTAAGAGCTCCTTTATTGTAAGTAAATATGCGGGCAGTCATCTTACTACAAAGAGGTTTAGAGTACTTGCAAGCTTTTATTTAAAAAGGGGGTCAGCTATACTTAGGGGCTATCCGTGGAATGTAGGGGTTTTTGAGTGTCTAATAAGTTACCCCAGCCTATGTACACAAGTTCTAACTCTATTGTATAAAACTTTTTCTGTGGTTTGTAACTTGCTTTACCTAATTGGATATAATATGTACTGTACAGCTCCTAATTAGGTTTGTAATATAGACTATTCTAACTAACTTCAAGAACAGCCCTTACTAAGCTCCTAGACTTTAACCAGCAATACACAAGTCTGTTATAAAGAACTTGCTAGAGAAAGAGAGACTGGATAGACATAACAACAACTTGAAGAAGTCATCACTCTTAAAAAAAGTAAAGTCAGAATAAGATGGTGGGGCACCTAGGTATTTAGCGGCATGGGTTCTGCTGAGCATGCATGAGTGGGAGTTTTACAGGTCTAGAGTTTTATATTTAAGTTTTCCTGAGAAGTCTTAAGTCTGGTTTTTCTGGTTGTTTGGTGTTACAGTGTAAGGGTGACTATATAAATAGAAACGCAATTCCCTCCCTACGCAGCGCTTCAGTTGGGTAAAAGAAAAGGATTCGTGTATATCTATCTACGGCGTACTCCTCTTTATACGACAAGCTGCATAGAGCCAGAGGGATACTCCTTACTTAACAACCCTGTAGAATAACTAACCTACTCACTCCTACTAAGGAAAACTATTTTATAAAACAGTTTTCTTAAGACAGCATACTAACCAACCTGTGCCAATTACTATCTCCCGGAAACCCTCTTAGTCTTAGCTGTCGAAACTAGAGAATAAGTCTAATCCTAGGAACCTTCTAAGCAACAATTCAAATGGGAAACTATGAATTAAGATAAGGAATTCAACTCTCACTTGCTGTCGAACCTGTAATAACCACCTGTAGCTTATACTCCTGACTTTGGAAAGCCTTGGAAACTTATATCCACTCTTTCTTAGGAATATACTAACTCTACTTAAAGTCAATCTAGTAACCCAATCTCACTAATAAATAAACCAATTGACCCGAGCAGTATCCTCAAGAGCATTAGAACTAGTCCTTCCAAAAGAAATTCTATTTAGATTGTCTTTACTTATCGGAAATTCAGGAACTTTAGTTTAGCTAGCATCCTTTTTTTTCTTACTACTTTCATGACTACTTCTTTCAGATTTGTTAATGAGTGTTTTAGAATTTAGTAGTTTGAAATGCCTTACCTCTTGGTGAACCCTTCTTTGGAAACGCCTTACAGCCTTACCCGGAATCAGATAAGATTACTTTAGACACACCCTGTTTTCTTTGTCTCGATAGCGCTTTCCTTTCTATATTGCTTTCTTAGTCTTACCGGCACTCTTCAGATTCTTTAGAGAAGAGATAGACTTTTTTCTTATGGGCCGTAGTATTCCTTGTTTTTTTTGTACCTAAAAGGTATTCTTTAAAAGCTAAGCACAGCTAATCAAGATTAGAATCACTTAGATGAAGAAAAAAAGATTGACTCAATTACTATGAAAGTCCATTTGTAAGCGGAATAGCAGGTTAGTTGTCTATTAGCAGATTAAGTTTTCAATCAAGCAATTCCGGGTTTCTTATCTTAAGAGTCTATCATTATCTGTTCTCTCTCTCTTTTTGAGGGCAAGTCGGGAGTGAATTGACAAGTATGCCATTGGTTCGAATCTGGTTATTTGAGTTTCTATTATCCGGAATCGAAGGTAACAAAGAATTGAGAGAGAGCACTACAGTCAAGCATTCAATGAAAATAGAGTAAGAGCTTTTCTTCGGAAAGATGTGTGATTTGGCTAGGAGAAAGAAGAGTTACTATAAACAATAACTCCTTGCGACTAAAGACTGAAACCTTTAAAGACTTTCTTTAGAATAGAATAAACTTACTTGATTTTCAATTCTTTCTCTTTTTTTACCTGCATTTTAGTTAATCTGTGTTTTATAACAGGTTATAATAGTATATAGGATAGTAGGGTATCTATGTTCTACTGTGTATTTTAGTTTTTTGTATAGATTAAGGTTATTGCCTACTAGAGTGCTGCTGCTAAGAGTAAGATCCATACTTAGAGAGGTGTAGGTATCATATCAAGAAACAAGTTCTGAATAAGAGTGTGCAGAAGAGTAACAAAGAAGTCGAGAAGTTTTTGGCTATACTATAAGAGTTAGGGGTTGCTCTCTTGCGTTCCTGTGTTTATAGGTTTCCCGTTTAAGTACAGAAATCTTACCTTTTAGCTTTATTTTGACTTTTCCTACAATTTTGAAGTTCCTAAAAAGCCCAGAGTTAGATCCCGATAGATCTTTCTGCGTCTATACGGTGGGGTCTTGGTTGTTATATACAGGTGTAGAGGGGGTTACTCTTATTTAGCTAATAGTATTAGGTAAAGCTGAGAAAGACAGAGGAAGTAACTAACCTATATAACAAGTAAAATTCAGTAAAAGTCTAATCTTCCTAAAAAAGAGATCATACCATATTAAAAAACTTCTTAGAGCCTCCTTAATTTTAAGTCGGTTATTCCTTAGGTATTAAGCTCCGGAAAGGTTTAATAATCAATATGGGTTTTCTGTAGGACAGGTCTAGCTCTAAAAAAAAGCTCCTGAGAAACAAAGTAAGAAGTAGGATATTGGGGTAGTGGCGAGGATTAAACCTATCTATTTTTTTTAGTTTTATAGTCTAAAAGAAAAGAGGTCTTTTAAATGGAAAGAGAAAGTCTTGTTAGTAACCCGAAATAGATAAAGAATTGCTCTTATCTCAAGCTGCCTAAACAATCTATAGAACAAATAGGAGAGAGTTCCCTCTGCCTTATTCCGGTTATACTTCACAAATATAGGATATAGGAGTAACAACCAGGAATTAACTCCTCAGCCGAGAACAAAGAAAAATAGAAGCAATTCTAATATTCAAAAATCTAATAGCAAACTTAATAAAAGCTCCCCCTAACAAGTATTTTAAGTGATTCTAGATTAAAATGTTAGGAAATACAGGGCCGGATACGGGTATGTAGAGAATCGAGTTTCTTACAACAAGAAAAGAAGAAAGTACCATTTATTCTACTAGCAACAGTAGGTATAGATTATAAGACTTCTAAGATCCGGACTAAAAGTATAGCTTTGAGTAAGACTAAGATACCGATATAGAATAGAGAACATAAAGAATCTAACTGTAGGTGTATCTCTGTACTCTGTAAAATGAGCCAAGGAGTAAGTAAGAGGTATCGTGAAGAGTATTAAGATTAAGAGTAGCAAAGTAAAGAAGTAAGTCAATAAAAAAAGGTGTAGCTGCTTTAAAGGTTCTAATCTAACAATTCAAGTAAGGAGTTGCCAGTTCCTCTGTTTACAGGTTTAACAAGTTATCAATAATTTTAGTCAGCTAGCGATGAGTCGCTTTTATTTTAGAACTTTTTTTGCTGGTTCATGAAAAAGAAAAAAGGGAAGGTTAAAAAAACTAGGGATTAAAGTTACCGGAAGAGTATAAGGCTCCCACCCATAGATATTTAATTAAGTACGATTAGGCTTTTTTTTATACTTTGAGTATTTTCTGTTTAGTTTAAATAAGGGATCCATACTAATTAATTACTAATGTACCTGTGAAAAAGCCAAACAGATACAAACAAACGATGACATATTTCACAAAGATTTCTACAGTATTTTATTAGTAGTAAAATCGACCCAAGCAAGATTATTAAAATGAGTAAAACAGGCTGGAAAAGAAAGAGTTATGAGAGTAGGAAAGCAAGTACAGGTATTGAGACTCCCAGGAAGATAAAACAAGCTAGTCTTGGCTCCGAACGAGGTGAGGTGAGGAGGGATGGAAAAGGCAAAAGCTTCGGTTTGAGTGTAAGACTTGTACTTTTAATCTTAATTTAGTAACACATAGCTTTCGCCTTGAACTTACTAAATACAGCTACTGCTAGAGTTTTATAAGGAATATTAAAAGTATCAAAGTTTAATTATTGCTAATATTTTCTAAAAGGGGCCGTATGATGAAAAGTATAGCTGATAGCTTACGGGTCAAGTAAGGTTTCTCTATTAGCATAGGCTGTAAGGTAAGGATACCCCTGTTCATGTTAGAAATTAATAAAAAGACTTTTTAGCTGTTTTTTTTGTAGGAGTCTCTTAGACTATTCCGTTTCCTTTCCAAGTAGAATCTTGGTATAGTAGTTAACTAAAGGCACCCTTCTCTTCTTAGGGGTATAGTTAAGCATAATTCTTAATCTTTTAATATACATGAGTATTCGGTGTTCTCTAGTGCGAATTCCTGCTATATATATAGCAAAAAAAAAAGGGTCCTCCTATAGTATAAGTCTGTGAAAGGTCTTTCAACAAGATATCAAGACTTTTGAGAACTGAGTCGAAATACGAGTAACAAAGGTACTATTTCGATAAGTAATCATGAATAAGGTCTAAAGGGGCTTACGTAGAAAGACCTGTTTATCTCCTCAAGTAACCCCTTAGACTACTATATTATATATAACAGAACAAAAGGGGTTACGGGTCAATATTTCTAATTAAAGCCTCTTTAGTTCAGTTCTTTTAGAGGCCCTTATAACGACTCTTAGGAGCTTCCTATCAAAATTGAGGGATTAACTTCTTGGTTGCTTTTAATTGGTGGAGCAGCTTCTACTTACAATAGCTTCAGAAGAAATTCTAGCTTTATTGCTGCGGTGTTAGTGAACTTAAGTTAGTTAATAGGAGAAAAAGTACTCCCTTAGATAGAATAAATTCTTTTATTTTAACTTGGTATTTAGTAAAAGGGCCTTAATAAGCAAACTTTTTTGCTTAAGACTTGATTTACTAAACCGAAGTCGCTCCTTGACTTGAAATGGATCCCGTTCAGTCCGTCACAAGGAATCCTAAAGCTATAAGACTCTCCAAATATGTATGATTCAGATATGCCCTTTCATTTCAATTCGAGGAGGAAGATCCATAAATTAAGGAGGGTTTATGCCTAAAGAGATTGACGAGGGTACCTATAGTGGAGATTGGATACGTTCCCGTTACTCTTAAATACATGCGTGGAGTCGGTCATAAGTGTTTTTCACAAGAGGTTTTTTAGAGAAAGTGCTCCGTGTTATTTAAGGGTAATCTTTTTTTTGTACTTCAATATGGCTAAATTCGCCTTGAATTTTAAATAAATAGAAAGGGTCCCCAGTTTTATATGCTAAAACTTGAGAGTTTAACGAAAAGGGGATCTTATATATAATATAGGTATAATAAATAACCCGTTTAAAAGTACAGGGAGAGAGCCTTATTGTTTGATTTATAATATAAAGGTTATAAGGCATTGTCTAACTTTTTTTTACCAATATTATAAATAAAAGCAAATCAGAGTCCTACTAAACATATAAAGAAGGAATACCTTTGGAAGTCTACTATAAAAAAAAGCTCCCTGTATAGCACAACACAAGACGTTCTTGTACACTGGATATTCTATCGTGTTTAAATGACTTTTACTGGTAAACTTAAAGAGTCTGTTGAAATGCCAACAACAAAATACAGAGACCTGGAAAACATAACAACTACCTGAAAATGAGCTTACTTCCAGTTTATATTACTTACTTTTGCATACAAATACAGGAGAAAACACTCAGGAGGTTAACTAAGGAGAATCCCTCTTTTAGAAAAGACTTAAAGTAAAGAGCCCACGCTACCCCACCCAAGCTTTTCTAAAGAAGGAGTTGATTCCCGGTTGTTAAGCATTCCCTATTCTGGATTCTGGAGCTACGTTACAAGACTCGAAAAGATAGATAGTTGTTCTATTCTTAGTAAAGTGTATTCCTCTCTTGCTTTAGTTCTTATCATGATAGAGAAATAATCGATAATGAGTAAGTCCTTCTTACCGAACTGAAGGCATCCGAAGAAAGGTTAATGCATAAGAGTATATAGATAGAACAGGAATACCTTATGACAGCTTCTTACTTCCTTTTTTATTGCCTTATTTCATACTTTTACCAGCTTTCATTCCAGGCTTCTTCTTAGCTATACTTCGTAATACCTCGTATGAGCCCTTGCTTTCTTAACCTTCATAACTTTCCTGAGAGCTATTATACCTTTGTATTTGATCTGTACTAACACGAGTATACAAAAATTAGGAGCATTACATCAGTCTTAAGTTTCGTGTAGAGACCCGATATCGTTTAGATAAAATGAATTATAGCAAGAGATTTTTGCCATTATTAAGATAGCCCGCTTCCTCGGGGCATTGAGTTCTTAACTAGAATGTTCTAACCTGAGAAGAAGATTACCCCCAACAAAAAAGTGGAAACTTTTAGGGATTTTTTTCACTAGAATTTCTAAGATTCTGCAACTAACGGGAGTTTTAACCTAAGGGAGAGAGGGGTGCTAGAATCGGTTTATTTTAAGGATAAGTCTATAAAAAAAACCTTGGGAGTTTCTGGGAATCCCGTAAAAGACCCTAGCATTAAGAAGTTACTTGATCAAAACATGCGAGGTCCTAAGAGCCTCTTTTCATATAAACCCATCTAATCTAAAGTTTCAGATCTTTTATTTAGGAATTCCCTAGGATACCCTTAGCGGACTCTCTGAAGTTAAACTAGCAAGCAGTATATCATATCCAAAGAGCATCTCTATTTGCTTGTAGTAAAGTAATTGCTACTATCAAATCAAGGTGCGCAGAATTGCTTATAAAAGGGGAATATGTACAGAGGGGCCGCCCCTACTATACTCAATAACTACAACTAAGATAAGAGACTAAACCTCAAAAAGGGTCTTTCTGACTGACACTGCTCTCTAAAGAGTTAAAGTCTACGAGTTCCTTCGACTAGCATAAGCTTCCCAAGATCCACTTTTGTTAAATAAACTCCCGAGACATGTTTCATTTTTTGGGAACTCTAATTAATGCCTTGCCTTATAGTAGAACTTCGACAGGTTTTGGGAGGCGTAAGAGTATAGTATAAAAGAAACCCTTTTGCTCAAAACTTATGTTAAAAAAAGGGTTGCGGGTTTCTATATCATCACTGAAGCTACTGCTTATGTGTATATGGGTTCTTGTGTGTATCATCAAGATAAAATTCAGAATTAGAGTACCCCTTTCCTTTGTAGGTTCTTTCACGGATCCCACCGTTCTGTCACTTTTAGTTCTAGAGAGTTTATAGTATGTGGCCTAGTAAATTAAAATGAGTCCTAGATGAAAGCTCCTTTATTATAATTATACACTGCGCAACTTAGCATACGAATACCAGAGTACCCTTTATTTCTTTATTTATATTTAAGGTAACAGCCGATTAAATACCTATATGTCCACAAAAGCAAAAGAAGGGGCCCTGGTAATTCTAAAAGTAATAAAAGGAAATATACTTATAAAACAGGGTCAAGTTCCATAAGGGAGAGCTTATAACTGCGTAATAAAAAAAGGGTCTTTACTTTAGTCTAGTACGGATTTTCGAAGGGATACTTACTAAGAAATTGGGACATAGGAATTTCCATCTAAGTTATTTTCGCTTTTTTTGCAAAAGAAAGTTCATTTCATTAGATAACTATCTCAAAGGGATTCCTTATAAGAAATGAACCCATAACTTTTAGCCTGCGAAACATCTGTCAAATCCTAGTGGAAAACTTTCATACTATCCTAGTCTTATTTCAAGAGTTTCTAAAAAGCACTTACATAAGATACCAAGTATCCTAGGGGCTCCTAAAGGCAGTCCCCTTTCAGCATCTCTAAAAGAAGCCTCACTATCTAAATATAGTAGGAAGAAATTCCTTAAGTTATAGGACAACCTCTTCTCTTGCCCCGGTACTGGATCTAAACTGTTTTGAAATTCAAGTATAAAATGGAATATATCAGGATAAGTTATAAGAAGACTTTTTTGTTTTAAGTTGCTTCCTCATGAAAGTAAAGGAATAGTTATAGTAGTCCCAGTAAGCCAGTAAGTAAGTGGGATATCATTCTAGTTAACAAAGTAATCGAAAGTTGTAAAAGTATAGTAAATCTCAGCCCAGCCCCAATAAGTATAAAGTAATGGTCCCAATTTGGGCTTTTCAAGGTTCGTAGAATTTTACTAGGGATCTGGCAGTCACTGCAAGGGGGCGCTTCCGCATTCTCTTAATATTTGTATAATTATTTACCTCACCGGGTATTTCATAGCTTTTTAAGGTACAAGGGAAAAAAGAGTCTTTTCGAAATATTTGGGGTTGAGAACTGGATTTCTAGCTATTAATATAATAGGCAATTAATTCTCTTGATAATGTTTTTTCAAATTTGTATAAATCTGCCATAAAAATAAGTAAAAGAAAAGGTCTGAACTATGAGTATCTCCTCCTATTGGGAATCTTATGGATTGCAAGATAGGGGTTTTATTTATGTGGATGCCTTGGGTTCCCCTTGTCTGTCGTGCTGCGGTTTAGTTTAGGTATAACAAAGCTACACTGGTAAAGCACTGCTATCAATTAACCACTGCACTAACAAGAGGAAGAGGTGTAGAGTGAAGTCAAAGAAAGATAGGGGCTTCTAGAATACCTTAACCTTAATAAATAAAAAAGGAAAAGAAGTTAATCGCAGTCGGAATTTGAAGAGGTTTCCCCGTTTATTATAGTAAGTTATAGTAAGGAATTTCCTTTAACTAAGTAGCGAGAGGTTCCCTTCAGTTTATGAATTTAGGGATATAGTCTAAACAGGGTTTTAGACGGGGATATGTTATATAAGGCTTTTGTTGGGTCTTTTCAAGTCTAAGGTGTCTATATGGAAAGAGAAGTTCTTAAGCTTTATCCGTTGTTAAATCTTTAGGAAATCTAGTTCTATTGGGTTTAGAGTTTCTCAGAAAAGAAGCAATATTGTTGTCTAGTGAGGTTCACGATTTACTATATATAGTACGAATATACAAGGATTTAGCTCCTTTTACCGTTGTGAGTAAAATAAGCAAAAACGCCAATGCGTAAATACTAGCACCTTTTTCTAGTCCAAGTATATATTGCAAGCAACCCTTGAATAAGATAAGCACACTAAACAAGTAGTAAGAAATCTTCCTATCCTAATTCCTAAATATGTTCATTACGACATAACAGTAGAGAAACTGAATTCAATTGATATGTTACTTATATATCAACTAGAAATAGAAAAAACAGGGAACTCCCTTTTAAGAATTAGTTTCTGTTATTCAAGTAAGTTAAGTATATCTTCTCCTAACTCCTAATAGCTACACTTTTTTAAAGCTCTCAAGAACAAAGAAGTCAATAAGAAATAGGCATGAAGAAAGCTATTTCATTTAAAAAAGGAGGTCTGAAAACAGGTCTAGGTTTTTTTAGATTCTGAAATCTGAGTGTGTCTCTGAGGTTGTGTTTTAACGCAAGGAAATGCTTATACACTCCGTTTTACTTTTGTTTATGAACCTGGATTTGTTGGTGCTGCTAGTGTATAAAGGGTATATACTAGGACTACCATTATGTGTGAACCTTCCTACATAAGACTTCGGTCGGTAAGAGGGTTGTCTATATCTTTCTAAGGCTCTAACCTCCTCAGCGATAAGCTACGGGGAAGAAGAGGAATTTACCTTAAAGAGTCAGTTCTTATTTTTATTGTTTTCCCGTATCTCTGTTAATCTAAAACCTTTAGTAATGGTAGTTTTCTAGTCCGGTCTAGGAAATTGCCCTTGTATTAGGTAGGTATTCCTATCAAACTGCTGAACAAGGCGAAGGATTTAGAATCAAAGTGTTTCCTTCATGTTTTACTTTTAGTGTTAGTATCCCCAGATCCCAGATAGAGATTAAAAAAAGAAGAAGTCTAAAGCACAGTAATGTAATACAGGGCCTTTGGGTGGTCAATGTCAATAATGTAAGTATAGGAAAATCTAATGTTTTCCGAGTTAAATGTACAAAAACAAGCTTACTGGGCAGGGTAATTGAATTGATGTTTTTTACGTTACAATCATTTTTTTTTATATTATTCTGGGCTGTCCTTCGTTTTGAAAAGTATTTTGTGTAGTTTAGATGGTATAGGTAACCGGTAAAGATTCTAAGTCAAAGTAGTTAGTTAAATCTTCTGTTGTGATTTATTTTATTATCCATGTTCTACTTGCTTTTATAGAGTATTTTACTCTAGTGTTTCTCTGGTTCCAAGGTACGGCCATAGAATGGTTTCAAATAATCAGGGTTTTTATAAAAGTGTTTCAAGTTTTTTGAGGGATATTGTTTGTTATTCTAAGCGTTTTACAATCTTGGGTAATTACAAGTTCGACTAACTGGAGGTATACTAATCCGGGGGTTCCTAAGCCTAAAATCTAAAGGGTAAGTCTCTAGCTCGATTACTCCTTGTCAACCCAGTCCAGAGTTTATAAAGAATAGAGCGAATTTATCTGTTAGTTAAAAAAAGCGATAAAAATTCCCTTTTTTCCCGAAAGGCTTAAGAGAGTCTTCCGATCTAGGTCTTCCAAAGGTGGTCAATGGCTGTCGTTCGCAAGGTAAAGCACTTCTACTAAATAAAAGAAAACCCGGGTTACTTTTGTTGGGGGTCCTAAAATCCAGTAAATAAGGGGTAGCTCATGTATGTAGGTTTTGGGCACGGAAATGGGCCTATAGTAGGTTTTGCTGCCTTTACTCCTTTTTTTGAAAGCTATTTACTTAAAAAACGTATAAAAAAATCAAGTGCCCCTTCTCAGTTCTAGTTAACAAAGAATTGTTAAGCAAATTCCTTAGTTTAAATAAAGTAAAGCAATGATGGGATTTTTATAGGTTTACAGGTTTTTTTAAGGGAGTTTATTGGCTTAGCTAGAATTAGAAGGAAGTTTATAACTAGGGAAAGAAAAAGACTTTTTCAAAGGTACTAGACTCTTTCCTATAATCTGATTTCAGTTAGCTAGTTTCTTTCTTTGTGCTGTTAGAAAGGGTCAAAGACAAGTTATCTTTAGGGGCTATTATTATTAAAATCTATCTATTTGGGAGCAGAGCAAACGGGTTTTCTTTTAAAGTGTAAATAAGAAATTTCACAAGCACAAGTTTCTGGCTTTTATAAGGAGTAATCCCTATGTAGGAGTCAAAAAGATTAAGTTGGGGCTTTCGATATGGCTTACTCACTCTCTTATTCTAGCTGCCTTTGGAATATAGAAATGAAGTACAGGAATTCTAAAGAGTTTCAAATTTAAGTGGATAATCGTAATTAAAAGGGCTTTTATTTGTGCATATGCCTAACTTCTTTCTTTGTCAAGGTCTAATAACTAGGAAAACTCTAGAGTCTACTAAGTAATAAGGCCGCTTTCTCTACAATACTAAGTTGTTTTCCTATCGTTCTAGTTAGCAGGAGGGAACCCTAAATTCCCTACGTTAGAGTTAGAATTCTAGTAATTCTCTAAGCGAGGCAGTTTCTGAAAAACATACAAAATATTGACGTTATAAAGCTTCAAATAGGCGGATAATACCAATTAAACGTAAGTAAAAGAGAAAAGTGACTCCAGGATCTCTTCTCTATTCTTTTCCTAAGAAAACCTATACCTAACCTTTATAAATAAGAAACCCTTGTAAGAGAGATAATAGCTGTACGCTTATAGGGGACTTAGGTTTCTAGTTTCCATAAAAGCCCTACAAAGGGAGCCTTTTTTAAGATGCGATATAGCAGAAACTCGAGAATGATAAATGCAGTTCTTTTAGTGGAGCAACCCCTTTCCCATATAAGGAATAGCTATGTCGCAGATGAACTAACTTGGATTATTATACAAGTTTGACGTAAGTACAAGGTTGTATTAGGCTCTACAACAGAGGTAAGGAATGCATTCTTGAAAAAGTAGACTCTATTTTTCTCTGACTTGTGTAGCATCCTATGCTCAGGATCCTGCTTTACTCGAGAGTCTTTATATATATTTTATTTTATCCCCATCATACCAAATTGAGGACTTTAATTTCAACTTTTTAGTTACAACTACGTCTTCTTCATAAAGTTGAAAGTTATTCCTTAGCCCCATTAGGCAAAGAAGGTGCCTTAATTAATAAGAAAGCATACCTATTCGAAGATTAGGATTAGAGGAATATACTAGAAGTGAACTCTTAAGAAAATGAAGACTTACACTGGAGGGAACTCCTTGCGACTGTAGAATATAAGGGACATTGTACCGGTATAGTATCTTGCTCGGTTTTACAAGACTATTTAGGTTTAGTTAGATATAACTCGGAGTACGGTATAAGGTTATATATACCTAAAAAGACTGAATTTATCTAGTTTTCCATATACAGGATATAAATCCCGAACTAAAACCATTCTAATTTAGGGATTCTAGCTGGAACACCAACTCACAACAACAAGAGTCAAGTCAAGTGCAAGCTTGGATCTGATCCTCCATAGAAAGAAGTCAAGAACACATATAAAGACTAATTCTTGGGAGAAAGATTGTAAGTCACGGATTCTTTCCTTCAAGTCTTCCTCTTTCTCTGGTATCAATATGACTTGAACCTTGTACGTGCTGTTCGTTTTCGCGGTGCTCTACCGAGTGAAATACTTGTTGTCCAAGCTTACACTTTCCTTACTTGTTCTGGTAGGTAGTCTAAGAAGGAAGGTATAGGTAGGCATATAGTAATTGTCCCAAGGATTTCCTTAATTGCTAGGGAGTTTAAGGCTACAATATTACCTATCTTTTTAAAGCTCTTATTGAAAACACCACCTGTTGGAAGCTAGGTGCTCTACGATGGACGTTAAGGATTACTCTCGGTATTTAGAGAGTCTTAGTTTAGCTCTTATCCAGGTATAAGATTATGTAACCTGCTTCCTAACACGTATCGTTTGTTATCAAGTTTCGCTCATATAATGTATACTTTAACAAACAAGTGAAAGCCCTGTCGGCTCAGCTAGGACACAGTTAAGTAGGCTCGCTTTGACCTGCTAGTGAGTCTCCAAGTGAGTGGATTGATAGTTGGCCTTATAATTGGTACAGCAAGCAAAAGTACCTAAGAACAAATAGCTAGAATTCCGAGAGTAATTGACAAGTTAGGTTTAGAATAATGAGAGCTTTGTTTCCTCTTAGAGTGATTTAAAACCTCCAATTAGTGTAGTGGGTTGTGGGTTAGCTCGTGTAAATGCGAATTCTTTTCCGCTTTTAAAAGGGGTTTACAAGTTTATTTTATGTCTATAGAATCTTATTTAGGTAAGCGTTTAGTCTTTATACTTAACTCTATAATAAGTATAAATTATAGAGTTCTGAGTTCCTTCTTTATCCTTGTATCACGGGAACTTTAAGGGTAGGAAAAAGTCTAAAAATTGAACTTCGATTGAGAAGAAGCCCCCCTAAAGACCCATTTCATTTTACGGGTCCCTCTCTCTCTATTTAAAGGAATACCTTTCATTTCTAAACAACTTTGAAGGCTTACTCAGCTTCTTTTAGTTTAGGGTTGGACTTTAGCCATTATAATTAAGGTGTCGTATTAAAGTTTTTTTCTTTTATCTTTAATAAAGCTGTATTAAAAAAAAACGCACTAAAAGGGCCTACAACGAGTTTTTTCCCTTACAGGGTATGGCTACTTCTCCTGTGGGAAATTCTTTTTAGGATACAAGAGTCGCTAAAATATATTCCTATACCAAGGAAAATATCTAATAGGGTCTTGAAATTTTAGAGTAACAAGAAAAAAAGTAAGAAGTGTACTTACTTGGCTTGGACCCGACCAGAAAAAGAAATGCAATATAGCCTAGCCCATAAAAGAGTCTCCTCGGATTTACCTTAGAAGTTCCACATATTAGACAGAACTCAAAAACTTCTCCAAGGCAAGCAAGGGCGGATAAACCTAGCTGTAATTATCTAAGAGTTCGATCTTGATAAATAAGGAATAACCAGACTGCGAAGTAACTTTGAAGAATCTTTAAATAAAGGGTTTAAGAAATTCTGAGTTACAGGGAATTTTTTTAAGGAAAGATATCTTTCTCAGTCTTAGAAGTGGGATTAGAACCTATGTCTTATTGCATTCTTTAATCAATCTTTAAGATACTTTAATAAATAAGGCAAGCTTGCTCGTATTTTTATTGGTCTTATTACCCAACAAGTCTAAGCTAATCCTGAGTAAAGAAAGAGTTTTCAGTTCACAATATTCGATAAGGTGCTAGCTATTTAGCCCTGTACTGCAAGTGGTTGCACTAAATTTCATATCAGGAGAATTTTAACGCTGTTGTAATACCTTAAAAGCCTGCACTATAAACTTAGTTTAGTAAGGTTGTACCACGTAAGCAAGGTATTTCTAAAGTGGGAAATCCCGTGTCTCTATAAAATTGATTAAAGATTTTGTCCCAGAGATTTACTAGTAAGAGCAGCCCTTCGTAAAGGGGGTCCTAAATTCTCCTAAGCTAAGGAGAGAGCTTGTAGCCTTATACGCTTTGTCTATTAAACTATTCAAAAGCCCTTTATTTATAACGGGACTGTTACAACATTTTATCAATTAATGAGAAGGAAACTACAATCCTGGTTATTTCAGTACATGTTAATCTACTTAGAGTCCTTGCTTAATTTAATATAGAACGCTTTGTTACTAGTTCACGAAAAAAAAGAGTATTAACTTAAAGGTATTTGAAATGAATTCTTGACTTATAGTTCCGGTACTCTTTGCAGGCTGGATAGTTAGTGACTCCCTCTGTGTTTTTTTACAAAAATTCCTTTTGAGCTGTGGGCTCGCTCTTCTTTTATTTTAGCTACTGGAAACCTTAGAAACTGCTATAAATTCGATTAATAGTTAATAGATCGAAATATTTACGTAAATTCCTTGGTCTTATAAAGATTAAGCGTTTTTTATGGGAGACTTTTGGAATACCAGTTCTTTTAACGTTTAGGAGTATTCATTGCTTACTTCTCTGAGAGACTCTAAACTGTCAAAGGTTTTTTTACCACTACCAATGACAATACAAAACCAACTTTCCTTTAATCGAGGACAAGGTCTAGCTTGGATTCCCGTAGTTATAAAGGGGGCTTTATATATAAAGTCAATTCCTTTGCAAGTGACCATACCAATTGCAAGATTACGAAAGAAATTTGACAAGGATAAGGCTACCAATCATAAACTAATAGAATCCCACTTTTCCAGATTAAATGGATTGAGCTCCCCAGCTTGTTTTACCTAAAATAGAAAGAAATATATGTTGTTAAATATTATAGAATTTCTTGAGAATATTAAATTAAAGCTTACTTTTCTTAGTTTTCCGTTTCTATCTATAGAGTACTGTACTATACCAGAGTTAAGTATTAAATCAGGAAAAGGGGGTCTAGTATAGCCTAATAATAGGGATATAGGAAGTATATACAATTTTGATGTCTAAATCAAACAACTAGTAATCCCACAAAACAAGAATCTTTTTAAGGTGATATCCCTTTATATATGTATGGGACCTCTGTAGTATAGAGTTTCAATACCAATGCAATTTCCCGAAATTCAAGTACTTTACTAAAAATTAGAAATGAAAAATACCTAACAAACTAATCCAGTCTTAGGATAAAAGTAGAATCTGAGAACTTAAATAGACTCTATATAATATAAGCTTTCTGACCTTTCTATTTACTAAATTATCCCAGTGTTTTAAATTTCATTTAAGTTGACTCAGTAATAAGAAGGAAACCTTCCCTTTATTTTCTAAATTAGAATGCCTTCTCAAAGGAGTATAGAAAACTTTCACTTTTTCCTTGTTTTTACGGCCAAAAACAAAAACAGGCCCCTAGTCGGACCCGTCCTTTCTTTATGGTAATAGGACTCGAGTTATAAGAATTGTTCATAATAAAAAAAAATCTAATGATAAGTGTGATAAGTGGGAGCCCCGGATAGAAAAAAAGCCATTAACAGTAACTCTTTTAGGGGTTCAAGTCGTGTCAAATCATCCTATAAAAAAGTACTCATTCACTCATTCCTTGTACCCCATTTTAGATATCTGATGTTAAAATACACAAATAAAGATGCAAAAGAAGTTGAGGAGATCAGAACCTATTTAGAGCTTTATATAAAGACAATATTTGTCTTTGATTTTCAGGGAAAAAGGATAGACTTGAAAATTGATATGACAATCGGGTAAGCTGATTGGTGGTTCCTTTTATTAGATTAGGGAGTCTTGGGTTACAACTAGGAACTTCTGGGTGTAGGGTTGTTTTATTAATAGGATACAGCTTTCTTAGCAGTCAAAAGCGCAGATTAAGGATTATCAAGTCTCTTTCTGAGGAAAGGTTACACTTAACTTAATTAGTAATTAGGTAAGGTTTATTTCAAAAGGGTTTTCTATCTCTAAATACTGAGTTTACGAGATAAAGAATTCAAAGGTTATAGCTAGTCTAATAAATAGTATAATAGGCTGCAAGAAGATTGATACAATAAGTGTCTTGGAAATTCCTAGGTTTTTCCAATCTTAGTGGATATTCGTAAGTGAAAGCTAAGCCCTTTGCAGATTTGTTTACCGAGACCGGGTTATAGTAAATGCCTAATCTATACTTTATTTAAAGGAAGACTCTCGAAGAACTTTGGCATTGTTTACTTTAATCCAAAAGGGTCCCTTTGCTGGACTTTCGCAGGTGTGTTTCATTTAAGGTGTTTAAAAGAGAGGATTTTAGTAACGTTCAATAGAGAGAGACTCTTGATAATAGAGCTTTGTTAGTCTTCATAATTCTTATACTTTGTCTTATTGAAGCCCTCTGTTATTGCAGCTATTATACTATAGGAGTATAGATAGTTAAGAAAATATATACTAGTAAAAAAATCTGATATTGAGTCTCTGTCTCTGCCTTTAAGAATACCCTACATTAGTTATTTAGAAAGCCCTTATATCCCAAAAACGAGTACTACTTATACCCGACTTCATTCTTCTTGTATCATACCCTTCTTAGGGACGGAGATAGACTACTCTATATAGAATATATATTGTCATTGTACCTAAACCTTAAGGGAAATACTACCTGTCTTCTTTGTTATAAGTGTTTTACCTGTAGTGTATTATACATAGAGGAGTTTAGGAATTAGTATAATTCAATTATTACTCTACTATTAGATAGATCTCTTTATTAGCTAGTTATGTATATGAGTATATAAGAGAGCTGCTAGACAGGAACTAGACTTCTCTCTTATGGGATAGACTTAGTAGTATTAGAGTATACCACCTTACCTTACATTAGGACCAACAAAACGCCTTATTAAATCCCGAAAACCCAGAACTTTCTTTAGCTTCAGCTCTTTTATTCCCAATTTCGTAATCGTAACCATCTAAAAAAAGGTAAGCTAAAGGCCTTATTCCGCGCACCTTCCATTTGAGAGAAAGAGTACAAACACGTATGGCATAAGTATAACCGTTATATTATACACTGGAAAAGTAAAGGAAAGGAGCTGGACCCTCTTAAACGAAAGGGCTTTTTTTTTTCACTCTTAATTGGAACAAAACGGACTCCCTTTGCTTTGTTTCATTTTATAAAGTGCACCCTTTCGTTTTGTGTTTGTGGCAGAAATTGACCCTACTTCTACAAATACCTCAAAGGTACTTTTAGCAAGCTTGATTCCGATCTAAGCGTATAGAAGGCTAGTGAAGGACTTATAGAATAGAATCTCTTGAAGGTGTAAAGGAGGATAGTATAGTATCAGATAGCATGTATAATAAGGAAGGGGACTTGAATAAGGGAAGAAGGAATCACTTAGATAAAGAAACTAATAAATCTGACCCTCAACTTTCTATTTATCTTAGAATTCCTAAGCCATTTAGTCGCTGGGATTAGTTTAGAGAGTAGTGTATTTCAATTCAATTAGGATATGACAACGAAAGTTAAATCAACACTCGAATTAGGTTTTGTACATGGGTTCTAGTCTGTGTTTTGGTTAAAGGAATTCCATTTTAGAACTAGGGTAGGGCAAGGTTGGCTAAACCACACTTCAGCTAAAGCAAGCTGTCAACTATAATAGAAATCCCTGTCCAATCTGCACCTGTCAGCTAGCTATGGAACACTCACTAGCCAGCATGGAAGACTAACGCTATACCATCACCAACATGAAAACAAGGCTTTCTTATTTGTCAACAAGAGGGACTCCAGAGTGCTCTTTAGAGTAACCCACAGCAAGTACTAGGTCAGGATTCTCGGGCAAACACAAAAGAGTGAAGTAAAGTCTATCCAAAATTGTTATAATTATTAAACTTAAATAAAGGACGTACTTTTATAAAATAATACGTCCCTTTTTGTCGATTAACAACATAAACACTGGTACATACAAATAAGATCCTTAAGGCATAGAGGTTTACTTCTTACCTAAACAAGAATACCTCCGAGTACTATAAAATAGAAAAAAGGGGTCCTTGAATGAACGCGACTCTTCCCAAATGGGACTAGTAATCTAGTTTTAAACTCTATAGTAATTGGCTAATTTCAATTCTATAAAAGTTTATACATTTCTATTTAAGGGTTTACTTTTTCACAAACTATACAAGGAGGTATACCTTCAGAGAAGAGTTTTACTGGTTTTATTTGTGCAGTACTCTTTAAATTACTAGCAAAAGGGGCTTCTACTGACAGATTTGAAAAGTATCAAGGTATACCAGGAACTCGTCTTTTATAAGATAAGTCTTCCGAAGAAAAACGTTTTGGGTAGTACTCTCCAGAAGCAGTGGAAATTTTAGAAGTCTCTTACAACCCAGACGACACGATTTGAACTCGTGATTTTAATCTTATTTATATTGAATTACCCGTTTCGTTAGAGGATAGTAAGGCTAGGTTGCTACTGCTACCTGTATTATATCTCTATGTATACCTCTATATAAGTGATAAGTCAAAGGCGTAAAATCTTTTGAAATCTCTCTAAGTAATTTAGAATTCTCATTCGGGACCCCAAAAAAACAAATTGAAACAGGATATATTGACATAGAAAAGCGAAAGTACGAAACAAATGCACTCATAGTTACGTAATAGCTTACTGTACTGAGTTAGAAAAAATGCACAAAAGTTTACTAATTATAAGTTTCTTACACGAAGTATTTAATTAATATACAATATGAATCTACAGTTACGAGTTAACTTTAGAGGGGGCTTCCTAAGGGAAAATCAAAGAAGAACCTTTAATATACATTACAAAAGCACAAAATAAAGTCTTTGGTTGGAAACGAATATTCCTCAATTAATCCTTAAAAAGGAAAATCCCGACTCAACTGTAAAGCAGAACTTCTTTCTAATCTTTAGCCCTTCTAGTTAAAAGAAGTTTCCCACTGACTTCTAAATGGCTTGTACAAATTGTAAACTAACAAAAGGAAATTTCCTATGTCTATAATTTCTACATGCTCTAGGACTAGAGGGGATCGCAATAGCTTCCAGATCCACCAGGTTGTTTGTTTGTTCCTTTATTAAATGATTTATTTCCGGTTGATTCCTACTTACAAATAAGAGGCTAGGTTCTTACTTGCGAAAAAAACTAGATAAATAGAGACTGACTTTATCTAAATGAATACGTTCTCGAACTCGATATTGATATAGAAATCTTTTATTTTACTACTACTATAATAAAAAAAGGATAGCTGTGCTTTTGCGGTCTGTAAATAGGCTTTCTTAAACAGCTATATCTCCCCTAATCCCCCTTTTTTTTTTAGCTTTGTCTGTCTCAACTCAAGGCTTTAAGAGGAAGTACAATAGATAGAAAGATGATTATGTGCCTTCATGTTCCTCTGGCAGTCTTTACAGTATCCAGACCAGAATAGAGAAGCTTAAACCCAGGGAATTGTAAATGCGAATAAATACAGCTACTAAAATCTTAAGAATTAAAGTCAAATCTTAGTTGTCTTTTCTGATTATTTCTGATTAAAGGCATTCAAGAGATTAAAGAGCTGAGGGGGGGGGTATCCCGGGACTGCGCACAGCCTCGTAGGGGAGGATATCCTAATTGCGTAAACTAAGAATAATAACTCCTTTTAATTTTAAAAACACTTCTCAATATATATATAGAGGCCCTATTAAACTTTGAGAGGTTTTTTTTTTGCCTTAATTTTTTAACTTCCGTGAAATTGGAATAAACTGTTTATGATAGGCGCTTTACCCCCCAGACTCTCCCTAGACGGCTCTGCCGGTATCCTCTAATTATACGAGCCGCGCATTTCTTTTTATAGTAAGCTAAACAAACGGCTTCTAGCCAAGTCATTACTTATTTGACATACTAGTTTCCCTTAGGTTTAGTTAATAAATACCACAAAAGCTTTTTTTTGTGTTACCAACCGCGCCTCTCATCAATACAGGATTATCTTTTACGTTTAAGCCCTGGAACATTCCAAATATTTGGCACTATCAACAAGCATGCTTAACCTCCTAAATTCTTTAATTTACTTCTTTTGCTTAAGCAGGAATCCGCGAAATCTTAATAGCATTAGGCGGAGAAACAAAAAACATCCAACCAAAGACTGGCACTAGACTCTTATTCCTCTTGAAAAAAAAACTTGTAATATCAAGGTAAACTTATCCTTTACATACAGCACAACGCTAAAATACTAGCTTAGTTTGATTCCTCCGATCTAAATCACTAAGACTTTATCCTGTCAAACCTATACTATAAATAGACATTTGGTATCCTTATTTGAAACTTTTCTTAATACCTTTTAATCAGTCTTAGTAGCTAGACTTAGGAGCTGTAACCCCCGTAGTCTTCTTAGTCTTAATAGATTCTTATAAGCTATACTACCGCTTCTCTCGACCCCTTTAACCTTTTCTTTTACAGATACTGCGTAAAACCCTATACTTGCTTCTATATCTCATTTCTATAACTTCCTAAATACAACTCAAAAACAGGAATAAAGAAATACTACCTCCCTTTATTATATTAGCGGTACTGTTTTAGATTAGATTAAGGAAATTCCTTATACCTTATACTTGGCCCTATATTAATAGAAATCCCTTTGCCCTTAAGTTCCTTGCGATTTATTTACTTTAAGCCTGCAGAATGCAAGGGTTCTAAATCCCCAACACTTCTAAAAAGACTAAGAAATACGGCTGGGAAATCCCTACATCTAAAGTGAAATCTAAGAACTCTATATAAATCCCACTCAAAACGCTGGTAAATTCCATTTAGTATGCACCCTGTTTGACCTTTTTATCGACTTTTATATAATTTAGACTAGAACATTAGAGCATAGCAGCAGTAAATAAAACGGAATACTGAATCGCTAACAAAGCTTGGACTTCCCTAAAAGAAAAATCCTTCTTATATTATAATATTTTTATAATGCCTGCTTTCTTGTGAAACCTACTCTTTACTACCCATTATTACTTATTCCCTGTTAAAAAATTGTACAACTAATACTATATATTAGAGACTCCTTTTGTACTTTGTTGCACACTTTATTTTAGAAGCCCTATACTTTTCCTGTCTTTAAGAATCCCGGACTAAACCCCTTCATAAATGAAAAAAGGAGACCCCAGACACACTTTTCAACCCTTTGTCTTGTATTAAAGTATTAAAACTCCGCTTTAGTGATATCAATATTTCTTCACAAGAACCTTATTGCGTTATTCCCTTAACAAACGGTGCTTCGAGTTGAACATGTATCAAATAACTGTGTACCTTTTACATTCTCCCATTAGCAGGATACTCAGCTCAGGGGCTCTAGTACGTAAGAGGCACTAAAGGTTCAAACCTAAACCTCCTTAATAAAGTGAAAATTCCTGATCTAATACATTATTTTAATAAGGAACTCCGCTGGGTATAAGGACCTCAACGACTCAAAGATTTTATTCTATTCAGAAAAGTCCTTTTAGTGAACCCCTAAGCGGGACTAAACTTAAATAAAGCAATACTTACGGAGATAATTATTGATATATTTTTAGGGAACTCCTTGTAGATAGACTTGTCCACGAATTAGACTACCGGTAACACTAGGATAAAAAAAGTGAAATGAAAAGACCAAACCCCTCAGGAGTCACGGTAAAGTACTTGTCAATTCAGGGGGCTCACGTAGGTTCAAACAAATAGGCTTTAAGGAATTCTCCGAGTAGAAGTTTTTTAGGATAAACTAAACTGGAAGAAAGGCCGGTTCTATGTTGTAGCGTTCTAGAAAATTTTCTAGTATTTTTTAATCTTTAAACAGGCAGGAGCTGGGGTATCTTAATTTCTTGGATTTCCTTTCAGAGAGTTTTCGGGAAGCGGGTGAGTCATATACCTCCTATGAAAGAGCGTAACACGTGGAATTTTGTTGACATAATCTAGAACCTTAAATTAAGAAATTAAAAGCTCTGGTACACTAAACGTATGGAGATATAACTAATTAAAAACTCGGGACGCATGGTTTTTTTTTTTTTTTTGATAGAGTCCCTTCCCTATTTACTGATATCATACATAAGAGTCAAGCCTATTTTAGTTTAGAGATGCTAGTTTTTTTTACTACATACAGGGCGGGCGGCTATAATAAAGCGCTTAATAAAGAAGAGCTCCCGTTTGCTTGGGAAAGCTTAAGGGATCTCCTATATCTGAAATTTAGTACTAGAAAAAAAACTTTATGCCCACATGAATGTGTTCCAATCTCAAAGAGCTTCTTTATAAGTAAAGAGGCTCCGGATTGTGCTCTACTTACTACACTGACAATTAATTTCTTCCGAGCAGGCTCTATATAAAATAAATCAATCCTAGGTTTCGATTCCTCTTAGAATAGTAGAATAGAACAAGGTTTCCTTTTTTCTCGTTCGTTAGCGTATAATTTAGTAAGACGGGGAAGGGGGAAGACTAAAGCTAGAGGTATTATCAAGACAGGTACTAAGCACCATAAGATAGGGATAAGGTATTGTGCACGCGGATAGTATGAATATGAAGTAGCAGGATTCCCTTGTCTGTATTAATCTAATGGAGTATCTGCCTTTGTATAACAAATTGGAGTATAAGACTTCTCATTTTTGTCAAGGGCTCGAATACGGTCATAAAATACTCCACCTATAAATATGAATATCCGAAGTCTAGCTTAGATTATAGAACAAATAAGTTTCTTAAGGCGCGGTAAGAAAAGCTTAATCCACTCATTTTACTTGACTGTGGCCATACTTTATCTTAAATGTCAGAGCTAGGTGCAATCAGGGTTCCCTTAGTAAGCGCTTCTGAGATCAGATACGGGTTATCTGTGCAAAGTCCTTTTTTTCTGGATGTTACCGGCTATTTCTCTTTGAAGCTTTAATAACGAGATAGGATTTGTAAGGGCCGGTGGCTGTAGAGATACTCTTGAAGTAGTCTTTTAAAGATTGAAGATAGCTTTAGAAATAAGAGAGAGTTGTCGCTTAGACTTTTGGTTCCTAGAAAGAAATGCCAAGATACTTTCATTTTGTAATAAATAATATAGTAATAAGAGTAGAAAGATTAAAGTTTCTATTTCGGTACACGAGGATCTGTTAGACAAGAGGAATCCTTAGTATGAGGTATGCGCCCCTCTACTCTAGAGAAGAGATAAAGAGTAAGAGCGCTAGTAGGGAATTTCGGAGTATAAGAAGCTTGATTATTTCGGGAATTGTTTTTTTATAGCTACCATGCTGTTTCTTAATACTTTCTTGGTAAGAAGTTGGGGGTAATAGGCGTAAGAGCTGAAACAAGGGATTTTACTAGTATCCGTAATCTAGTGCTTGTAGTCATTTTTATTGTCTCTTGGTTTGGTAGGAAAGTTACCAGAATTATGCGCATTATTTAGTGATGTCCTATTTTCAAATTGACTTTTTTCTTTATCTTGCTGAGCTATATTGCGAATAGCGTGCCCTAGCTTTACTAGGCTCCTTTAAAATTCTAAGCTCACTTCCTTTATCTTGTTTGGGGATTGCCCCTTTTTTATGCTAGTAAAACGGCCACAGTACTGAACTGATATATAAGCAAAACTATATAAAGCAATACTTACTTACTTTAATTTATCCTGCGCAGGAAAGTCCAACGATATTGGTGTTTTAAACTCTTTCTGTAACACAAACCCTTTTTTTTATCTTGGGTTGTATTCCATGCATACTCATTGTAGACTTGATTTTGTTTATTTTGGATTTACATTCGCACGAGACTTGTTAAGGAAACTCTCCTTCTAAACTAAAAAGATTATAAAGTGTTAACCCTTTACTTACCTAACGTATTATACGTGTCTTTATATTATACTAGAGACTCCAATGAAATGAAAAGACTAGGATTTCTTTCTTTAGCCTAAGTATTAAGATACAATATCAATTGGCTACGCAGAGTCCTACAGTAGTTCTTTCTTGTGCAAAGCAAAACCCTGTCTTCGAAAGTCGAAAGTAAAGTCCTAAGACAAGGCGCCTCCGATTTGGTCTAATTAAGTATACCAGGATGCCCCTCTACTATAGAATTAATTCCCTCTTTTTTTCTTTTTATTCGGTTTTTTAGTAACTGCGATTTGAACCTTTGGCACTCGTAACGTAAAAGCATCCCGGACTTTAATCTTACAAGAAAGGCTATTGCTGGTAATTTGGCTGTTCTATGCACGATTTGTAGTATATGAAAAGGGGGCTTAGTTGGTTTTTAGTCCAGATTTTTTGGATCTGCAGCATGGGTTATCTAATGGCGGATTAATAGTTTAGGAGATCCTTTTATTGGTTTTTTTATTTTCTTATCTTAAATCTGGAAAACCGATTTCTTTGGTCTAAGGTTTGTATTTATGTATCTTACGCGAAGTAAATTATTAAAATTCATTTTAGGGAGGGTCCTCTACTGAACTAAAAAGGAAGTCTTTTTCTCTTTTTGCTAGAATGTTTTGGATTTAGGATATTCCTTGTAAAGCTTTTCTAACGCGTTATCTCAAAGAATGAATGACCCATGCCTGCGAGCTCCCGAACTAATTTGAGGTGAGGATACTTTCACTATATTTTTATCGAAGTGGCGCGGACCCTCTCCCCGAGAATTAACTGGATAAATAAGGGGAATTCTTAAGTCACATAGTAAAAAACTCTATATCACATATATAAACTAACTATACAAGATTAGGTCTAGTCGGAACCAGGTCTCACTTCATTCTATATCTATCTATATTTATAGGAATAATTACTTGATCCAAAATGAAGTACGAGTGAACTGCTTGTACCTCAAGATAAAGCAGTGCTCAAACTGAAGAAAATGTATGACAAAGTTTAATTGTTGCTGATTAGAATTAGAATACGTGATAAAATACAATTTTTTGCTTAGACTAGCAAATAAATCACTTATATATAAAGGAAACTAAAAATGACTAACTTTCCCTAATATATAACAGGCGAATCCATTGATGAACAACGACGATAACGATTGTTTTACAGTTGGAAAATCTATTGTTTGCTTTAAGAAGGAGTTTAGTTTTAGTTTAACCGATTGCATAGAATAAGATTTACCATTTATCAAGGTATTTGACGGGGTTTAGTTAAGATCCAAAGAAGAAAATGAAAATTTAGGTTATATTCTTTGTTGTTTTGAATAACAGTTCGGTTAAAACAGTGTCCAACTCATGCCAAGAACGAAGGTTCAAACTCTGCTAATACTTGAAATTCGCCAAATATACAAAATCTAAGGGGCAGTGCTAATTAGTTAATTAGGTACGGAGTTAACAAAACTTAAATACTCAACCTTCCATTTTATTTTACAAGGACTATACAAACAAATACTATAGAGTTAGGTAAATTAGAACGCAATTTCTATTTGAATCCTTTTTTTACTATAATTTAATATATCATTACATTTTATAAGGATCTGACTTAAAAATCCTGTCATTACTATTAAAAAGTGCTGTTATTAAGTCACCAAGCCCCAGAGGACCTCTAATAATACCTCAATTCTAGATTAAAAACAGACGCCTCCTAAGGATATAACTTCGAGGCTTTGGTAATAGAAACTAAATTCGAACTCATATACTGAAAGCGTTGGTTTGGTAAGTCTTTTAGAATTCAATTAGCCCAGAAATCAGTCAATAGGCTCTTATATTCTTATGCAGTACTCCCTTTGGACTTCCAAATAAGTTTCAAGCAATTCTAGAGCACTAAACTAGGTCTTTCCCTATTTTTCTAATATTCTCAATTTTTTACCTTGAGTTATGCTCATATATTTTATTTTGTAGTTCTACAAGAGTTCCTCTAAAAAAAGCTTTTAAAGTAGAAACAAAAGTTACATTATTCTATATTCCAGATTAGGGATTAAGTAAGCAATACAGAACAGAGACACTCCCTTCCTTACAACACTATTTGCCTTTGTCCCTCTTATCTTTCTATTTTCCAGGCACTCTTCTTTAAAATTCAGATACTAGACTCGAGCAAAAACTTCTTATTCTTAAAAGAGACACCACTTAGCTTAGATTTTGAGAGTCCTTAGCCTAAGTAGAACTTTACTGACTTAATATTTCAGCAATTTATAAAGCATCGCTTTAATACGAAATCAAATAGAACGCAAGAGATCGACCACCCAATGCAATGTAAAGTGGAAAGACAGTTGCGGGAAACCTAAAATTATAGTAGTGATAACAAAGCCTTATATGAGGGTTGCTAGAACAGGATATAAAATCAATCCACGTATTAGTACAGCAACCTCGTTAGGATTTATCTAGGTTTTTAGATCGCGAATTTACCCGCTTTTCCAGTCTTCTTTTTAGGAATTCCGGAAACCCCTTGTTGGGAATCCGTATCTTTATTGCTTATATTACAGAACCAACCACCTTATAATCAGGATTTCTTTCTTTACCACATTATTTATTAACAGCTGGAACAAAACCCAGAGTAAGCCCGATTTTGCTATACTAAAGAGACCCCTTACAATAAGCAGGAAACCGGATAAATAGAAAAAAAAATCTGAATCGGAGGTCTAATGGAGGGCATCGGGCACTGTTTCTTAGCAAAGGGAACCGCGCATTATAAAGCATGTTCTAAGAAAAGACATTTTCAAAATGTTCTTTTCCAGAAACACCAACAAGAAAGGCAGACTTTAGCCCATTACTTTACTATATGCTGTAAGTCCTTGTATTGTAGCTCGTACTAAAGTTTCCATTCTTTTATTCCCAAAAATCTTTTATCCTATAATTACTAAAAAAATTCCTTAGATTTGTTTTTAACTAGATTACTACCTATTTGTGTACTACCTGGCAGTTGTATTGGCAGCCTGTATCTTATTCTTCATGATCAAAGTTTGTTTCTTATACTACACACCTACACCTGTCTTAAGAGCCTACAGACTTTCCTACGAGCTAGACCTATACTCTTGTAGCTTGTAGGAGTCTCCATCACGGGGAAATAAATAGAATTCCCTTAAGAGTATAAAATTTCATTTATAATGAAAGCTGCTAGTTCCTAAAGAAGTCGTTGGTAAAAACCTAAAAAAAGGGTTTCGAAAGGTAGATAGTTGACTCGAAATACCGAAGATTCCATTCAGATAGAGGAGTTAATTATTCTGTAGTCAGGGCACCCGAAAGTGGGTGGGGTTTCCACACAAATAAGTAGTATCACCTATTAATCCAAAAGCTGATACCACAAAAATTGAGTATTTCAAAGTGAGGGCATATTTGTGACACCACACAATAACAAGTAATAAAACTCATGCACCTAAACTAAAAAGGAAATCCGCTGACGGTACTCACTTGCTATTAAGCATAGATCGGAATCAAGCTCTCTAAGAACTAATACAATCTGTTATCTTCCTTCACGGGCTTACATTAGCTACAATTATTAGAATCCGTGCCTGCGTACACAGAAGAATACAAGCACTTGCCGCTCGCTAATACAAGATAAGACAAGAATACGGAATTCTAATCTAAGGGCAATCTTCTAAGGATCCAAATAGTTATTACAGAGACTGTTATCTTCATGTTCTTACACTGTCCTACCGAGTCAATCTGCTAAATGAAATGTATAATCTACAAACTCTAGTTTCTACAATGTCACAGCTTACCTCCTTAATACATTTAAACCTCTCCATTAGCAACACCAACTTGATTGACCTTCGACAGAGCTTTCTTTGATAGCAACTCCTAGCTAGGCTTCGAACCTTTCTAAGCCTATAACACAGGCAAGGGACAAGTAAAGGTTAGCAAACACTGACTATTTACCAGCTTTCAATGACAATCTTCTGAGATGTCTAACTTGAACCGTGTAGTGAATTAATTATAAAGCACTTCCTATGGATTTCAACCTATAATTCTAAATAGTCCAGGACTAATTACCTAGAGCCAGGACGGTGTGCTTTCAGGACCCAGTATTAAAATTAAAAAAAAAATCTACCTTAACCCTAGAAAGGGCTCTAAATTCGAAGTCTTTTTGTAACGTCCCTGAACTAGGAGACGAAGCCTCTTGTTTATCTTATCTCTAAATTGCTAAAATGACTATAACCAAAGAACGAAGCACTCACCTTTATCAAAGCGCAAAGTCTATACAGAGAGTTGTCTCTTTATCCCAGATTCTGCCACGAATTCACAAGTCATTTTACTATAACTTAGCTGAAGCAGCTTGCTAGCAAACTATAAACTATAACAGTATTTTCAAATTCTGGTACACAAACCAATAATTTGTAGTACACATCCCGATACAGGAAGGAAACCCCTTTTAAATAAACTATAGTCTTACCCAATGTAAAATATAAAACTGAATTTAAGACTTTTCTACTAGACGAGCTTACAACTTACAATTTTTAAGAGAGAATATTTGTATATTTCTTGTTGATCATGATTGGATTTTCAATTGGTACAACAAGAAAATTAGTACAAGAAGTCAAAAAAAGGATCGGTTAGGACTGGGTTAGGAAATATTTAGTTAGATTGGTTAGAACAATTTGAAATAATAAGCTTATCCTTAGACCTGATATTTATTCCCTTTTTTTAATCTTGGATCTTGTATTTGGAAAGTTCCTGTATTCAAAGGAAATTCCTGTAACTGTGGAAGAACTCAATTAAAGAACTGTAGGTATAGGATCAGAAGTCTAGCTCTTAGGCAGGGAAGGCTAAGGCTTTAGGTTTCTTTCTTTTCTGCTTTTAGTATCTATCCAATGTGTTTAGGGAGCTTGTTTCCTAATGGTTTCTGGGTTTCTCTCCTCCTTAAACGATAAGCACAACTAAGACAGGAGGGAATTCGCCCTTAAAGCTAAGTACTAAGTGTCTAAAAGAACTCTATTCTCTATCTCTAATAAGAGTGAGTAAATACAATACCATACTATAAGACTATACTTAGTTTACTATAATTACTATATATGGCTACGGGAATACACTTTCTCCCATTAGCAACAACTGGCTGGCATGCTAGGGAATACTCTTGCGAGTACTTACTCTTCTTGCTCTACCGGTTAGTACTATTCTTACTCTGGTTATGGCTCGTACAGCTTTCTGGTACCGATACTTTGGCAAAGGGTATTGCTTCTGCAAGGGCATATGAGCAATTAACAAGTCATGAGAATACAAAGTCATATGGTGGTGGTTATAATGTGTGAGATGTACTACCTGTAATACTACGGTTCCTTGGAGTATTATCACTCTAGCCAGTTAAAATTGAATTTAGTTTTAACTTGCTGCAAAAGCACAAACCCTATATTAACGAAAGATATATCGAAAAAAGTACTTAATAATTTAATTATTAAATTGTTAGCTCTTACAGGAGTACATACATTCCTAAGCTTTTCCAGGGATTTTCTGACTTCTACTTGTCTATAAAAGATATAGTTTAGAGTTTTATGCTTTTTTTGTCAGTCAAGAATTTCTTTATATAATGACTTTAATTAACTAATCCCGGAGCTACCAACCGTGATTGGGGGCATCCCTTAATCTTTGTGAAATAAGGACACTCATAAATTCTAGAAGAAAAAGAGGATCCTTGCTAGTAGTGTATACTAAACTAAGAGGATTTCTAGAGTTAGATCATAAAAGCATATAAACGCTCTTGCACAGATACAAATCATTACTTATTTCCCCAGCTCCACGCCGGTAACTGATACGCAATTAATTTGTAATTTAAAGGATCTCCCTTACTAGATAAAAGCTGGTATATTTTAGAGAGTAATCGTAACTCCTATCTCATATTTGTTTGTGAATAAGGTATACCAAGACTTATAAGTCGGATTATGTCTATTCAAAGAGAGCAATCACTGGAGGCTTATAGCACTTTTGTCATAGGTTTTTTTTCTAAGAATTTGTACGAGGTAAGGGCTTTATTTTAAAGCATAAGCCTGCGCCGATAAAGAGGAGCAAATCCTTCCTTTTAGGGTGGTCCAGTACCTTCTAATTTTTAGTGAAACTGCTTTAATCTTTCCCGAGAGCTGCGTCGCTAAAGGGATTTTCTTCATTAAATCCACGGGAATAACTTCACTTCATACGACACACGCCTAAGAGAACTTAAAGATGTACCCAATAAAGAGTACGGCTTGCCGAATGGTTTAAGGACTGCTCTATATAGAGGATCTACTGTGTAAAATACAGGAAATGGCTAAAGAAAGAATCAAGACTCTGACTGGATTGGACCCGCATGGCTCTTTTACGTTGAAGTGAAAGACTTTAATTAGGATTTCTTGCTGTTCTTATTTAATCAAAGGAATCCTTTTAGATATGAGGAGGCTCCCTATACTAAACCTCGACAAACAAGACTTTATGAGCTTAATATCTCCACAGAAAAACCCTTATTGTTTTGTAATTAACCTAAATGCATTGTATAATCACATCCTTTGTTTCTAACCCTTTCACTTTTCCGGATAGTAGTATAATCCATACAAAAAACGGAATACTTTAGAAAGAAAGGGCTCCTGAAATTCTAAAAGATATGAATGAGTCTGCTTACCCCTTGGTATGCTTAAGACTATTAAAATCTTACAGGTCATTTTGAACTTTAGGACTAAAAAATGTTGCATAAGGGGTTCCGCTTTTAAGGTTCTTTTCTTAAGATTAAAAGCATTTTATGTATCTTCCCCGCATAAAGTTCAGGATACTTTTTTTATCAAGTAGGAGCCTATGAAAGCTTTTAAGTTTTATAATAAAACCTCTTTTCTTTACTATATATGACTTTCATTTTAATACCTGACTAGTAGTTAACTCTTTATCTTAGATTTTATTCTAATATCCCCTTGTTAAACATATTATGTTCTTTATGACATCTTATCTACACTATGATACAAGGAGAGAACCTTACTCTAACTAACTTTCTATTTTGTTGAAGCGTAATGCCAAAAACCTTTTGAAAAAACCTGGGGCTCCTTAATAACACTTAATAAAATAAATGGATTATTTCACTTTTACGGGTATTGGCCGTAGAGGGGCACTCGAGGAGTCAATTAAGTAAGTACCGGGCTTATAGAATAAAAGAGGTCAAAAATTCATAAGAAAAGAATAGTAAATCCAGTAAAGAATTTTCATATTCAATCAAGGTGACAGGATTCGAACCTATGGCTTTCTGTACCCAAAACAGATGCGCTAACCAAGCTGCGCTACACCTCGTACTAAACCCGGAATGCTTTCTGTTTCTGTTTTCTTGCTCAGAAGTGGATTTGAACCACTGACCCAAGGATTTTCAGTCCTTTGCTCTACCGACTGAGCTATCTGAGCCTATCTAGAAGTTCTATATTCTATCTATATTAAATACAACTTTCTTGATTCTATCTCACTAAGTGATTCCTATCTATACCTTGAAAAGGCTTACCTCCCAAAACCCAACTAATACAGTAAGAATATTCAAAGCCTGAAAAAATCTTTCTATATATATTTATATAAAGACAAGGGGGATACCTAAAACGGGATAAATTGGCTTTTTACTTCACCAAGTAAATACCAGATACTGGCTATTCACACGAACCCGTTTAAGTGAAAAAAATTTCTGTAAATAGGGAATTCCTTTCAGCCTTTTTAGCGCCCAAACTCCTGCGAAAAACTCGATCATATTTAAAAGTCCAAGTACACTTCGCGGTTTTTTTAGTATTTGGGGTATAGGTATAACCTTTTACTGGGTACCCGAAGGCTTCTTTATGATAAGTTCCCAGTGTATACTTTAAAAGGACTTCACTATAACCTAAAAAAACCGGGGACTCCTCCAGGGGGCATAGGTACACTGCCCTTTAACATACCAATAAGTTGTGGCTTTATGGGTAAGAATACACAATATTTAACTGATCCAAGACTCGAGGAGGTTCATAAAAAGAAATTTCCACATCACTATTTTCTGAAACAAAGAACTTGTCTAATTTTTATAAGCTTCGTTTCAATAGCAAAAATCCTATAGGGGTCCCCCAGGGTTATTTACAAATGCGTAAAAGTACCCCCTAAATTTGAGTTAATCCTAACTAAAAGCGCGGGGGCAATAGAAGAAATAGTATTTAAAGGTTTAGGATACATGGGTTAAAACATTTTAAGCTTAATTCATAGACTTTTTTACTTAAGAAAGGGTTTCTCGACTCATTTTCAATTCCAACTTTAGTAAGCTATGAGCTGAATCCTAGAGAAGTTAGACCTTATGCGTAAAACCGCCTCCGAGAAACCTTTTGTTTGGAATATCCAACATTATAAAACTAAACTCCCAAAGACTCTGGAAATTTCCTTTCTTCTAAAACCTTTTTTCTTAGTCTTGAAAGCCTGACTCTTACCAGCTAAACCTCTCTTAGTAGCTTGACTCTATTTCCCCGAATACCTTCATAGCCTTTAATTCTCTATTTCCTTTTCTTCTTTTTAGCTGTCTTACGCCTTTTATGGAGATGGGATTCAGGATTCCCTGTTTTATAATAGAAGACAGGAGTCCTCCTCTTGTTCTAGCCTAGATTCTTATTATATTATAGTCTAATTTTATTGTTCTTTATGAGTTAGATAGTAAAAGAGAGATATAGTATACAGATTCTACAAGATTGTATTAAAAGCCTGTAATAGTCTAGTACTTCTATTTTTTGTTTTAAGATTTGTAAGCGAATATTCCTCTTATTCCCTGTTCTTATCGCTAACGCTAAGGAGGGTGGATTCTTAATTAGTAGAAAGTAGAGTGTCTTTTTTACCTGACTGTAGCATGGCGAAGGTTCTTTATTAAGTATTTTAGATAATACCTACTTACGTTATAGCCTACATCTATCCTATATTCTTTCCTACATTCTGATTTGAGTTAGTTAGTTAGTTTCTTTGCGCATATGTCTAACTTCTTTATTTGTCAAGGTCTAAAAACTAGGAAAACTCTAGAATGCAAGTAAGTAAAAAGCTTTCAAAAGCATAGGAAAGGAAATCCAGATACTCGGTTATAGTCTTGGATCTTTCCTTATTTCTTCGGTATTTGAGTAGGGTTTCTATTTCAAAGTAAACTTATATAATAGTAACTTTATGAAACAACCTAAAATCTTTGACATTTCATCTTCTTTCTGATAGGACTTGGTAACTCCTAAAATAAAAAGACTCACTTCATTCAAACATGAACTTCGCGAAAGTCTCTTGATTAGCGCTGTTGCTATTTGTTTTTTATAGGATCCTTCCCGAAACATAAAGAAGAGAAGGATGGCTACCATTTCTCCTTTGTTGATGGGAGTTCCTTACTGAGTTTCTTCTTCTTCTCACCGGCAGCTTTTTCTTAGATATACCTTCCCTCATAGCTATACCTGTACTCTGTAGGAGTTTCTTTTTATTGTAGCGAGTCCTATTGCAGACTATACTACTTAGTTGTTATATAGTATAAGGTCAACCCCTTACTTTTTGTTCTTATCGTTAAAGCGAAACGAAAGCCCATTATAGACTCGTGATTCCTCTTTGAAAACTTGTTAGAGAGAGCCCCCCATAAAGCCGGGCCATATCTATTAAAAAAGGATCACTATACTTTGAAAGTTACTTTTTCCTAGTTCCTAGGCCACAAAAACTCTAAGTACGAAATATAATAGAGGTTTAGGTTTAATCTTCCAAATTTGAAGTAAATAGAATTCATTTCAAAATCTAGTGAGTTAAAGCCTCTTCTTTATCCGCCAATTTGAGAGTAGAAGTTTTCTTTTAGAAATTTCTTAGGTCCAAACCTGCTTAGACTAAAGTTAAAGTATTTGAAAGAAAAGCAGGGGTCTTTTTAAGGAGTTCTTTTGTATACTGCCGGCTTCAAGGCTTTTTACGAGAGACAAAATCGAAGTACTCAATCTAGGGAGAATGCTTTCCTTTTAACTTTCCTGCCGTCTACAGGAGGTCGAACGTTCTACAATAGGGCGTTCCTGCGTAGCTATTAGGTTATCTGGATGTAGGTACAAAGAACTTTATATCGTCTTCCCTTTACAATAAAAGAGAAACTCCTCCTCTTTTATTATTACATTTGAATTTGAATTAAGGGCCAGACTTTAGTTTCTTGTAACTTACTTCTTTTGAATAGTAGGACATAGCTCTATCTGTTAATGGAACTTCAGGAATAAAGAAAAAGACTCTTCCCTATTTTGACATTTTAAGTAAAAAAACGCTTTCTAATCTATAAAGGCTTAGGAAGGAAATAGGGCATACGGATTAAACCAAAAACTCAACTATTATCTAGAATAAACTTTATCAAAAATTTAGGTACCTCTTTGGGCTTTTTTTTGAAGCTTTTTTTAAGTCAATATTTACTATATTTGAAAATGACTATCCGGGTTCGTTATAAAGGCAGTAACAGATTGACTTTCCTATCTTGTCTTGGGCCTGTCCTCTAAACCCCGAGTTTAAACTTATTGAAATACTGTAATAGAGAACCAAGTTTCCTATACAAATTAAAAGGCCTTATACTTTACCCTCAAAAGCCCTCGTAGAAATTTATAGGAAAAAACACCTTCACCTTGCTTATAGGTGCCTGTACTCGTTTTATAACTTAAACTTCTCCTGTATAAATACAATTAAATAGAAGAGAACTCCTAGCCAGTTTTACTCGGTTATAAAATTCCTTGTGATCCTAAGGAACTAAAAGAAGCCTTTCTAAAACGGAAAGGGAAACCTCTTCGTTTTGACTCTGATTAGAGACTCTGTCTTATTAGGTCCTATTTCTATTTAATAGCTCTTGCTAACTCGAAAACAGGGCAACAACAGGAAGAACCCCTTAAGTTCTATATTCTATACTTGATTTTTACCGGAAATTCCTTTTTCTAACTTTTCTGGAATTGGAAACCCAGAAACAAGGGAACACGAATGAGATCCTTACTTGCGCTTCTTTAAATATCTAACCTATCTTTGTTATTGGATTGGCTTTTTCGTAAGTTATTTACTAGTTGATAAGCTATAACCCACTTACGAACTAGGAAACAGAAGAGCTTGTTTGTTAAAGAGTTTTCTTTGTTTAATGATTTCCTCAGTTACCCTGGGAAAGGGAGTTACCTGTTATGAATTGTATTTCCTTGTTCTGATTTACTTTGTGTTCTAAAGCTAAAGAGTTCCTTCCTATACCCTTTCTTCAGAAAAAGAACCTTATACTTTTTCTTATGCAAAATACCCGGGCTTAACTTGATAGCTAAACCTGTATTCCCTATCCTGTTAGTAAGTATCTTAGTATTCTATAGTAGATATGTATTACTCTTTTCTTTATTAGTATCTAATAGATAGTCTATTGAGAGAACATGGATACTTTGTAACCACCAGTGACTTCTTGCCAACATTCTCTCTATTCAAAAGGAAGCCTACTCACCTCTTTTTTACGAGCCTTTTTTTAGCAGCTAAACGAGCTTTCTGTACTGTATCCCTTGCTTAATATACACTGCGGCTTTCTTATAAGCTAAAATCTGTACCCTTCTTAAGGGCCTTGCTCTTAGGGATATGAGTCTTCCTTTTCTTGCGGCCTTTGCTTGTACCTACTGTACTCCCCACCATCTTATTAGGAAATCTATCTCCTATTCATAGTAGTAAAGTTATAGAGAAAGTCTAAAAAGATAGAATAGTATTAGATAGTCTAAAAGTCTTTGCTGTTTAACGGGCATTCCTTTTGTTTTTTGTTTTACTACATAAGGGAGAGAGAGAGCCCTTTAGAGTCTTGTAATGGTTAACGTAATATCCCACAAACTGCTTCTTCATACTATTCCATTCCGCTGTCTCGATATTTATCTTATAACTTTACCGGAAACTAGACTTACCTTTTTTCTTAATTTGCAATTGAAGCAGCTGAACGTCTTGACACTACACCCAAAGGGGTACCCCTCACTTACTTGTTTGTTACCTTCCTAAGCAAAGTTTGACTCTTAACGAATTCTCACCCAAAAGGGACTCGGAAAAAGGAATTTAGATTCTCTTAAAAATACAAAAGTTAATATCCCCAAAATTATCTTTTATAAAGTTTTTATGTACAAAGTAAGTAAAATTTGAGGCAATATTTCATATGTTTTAGAATCCCCCCTATTCTTATCTTAAAACTGGCAGAGGTTTAGTTCTTTTATTCCTTAACTCCTAAATAGAAAAACTGAAACTTGAAAAACAAAGGAACATAATAGTAACACCGCTACGCTGCAGTCAGGAAGACTCACTCTCTCTAAAAACCCTCCAAGGCACTAAGCTCCTATGTAAATAACTAACAGAGTCAGGGAATATACTTTAGACTAACAGTACAATCTAAAACATGCATATAGATAATGACTATAATAGTAAAAGAATTCCTGACTCTACTTATAAAAAAAAGAGTAAGGCCATCTTAGCTACAAGCTGCAAGAAGAATAGTACGCCTAACCCCAAGAAGAAGACTCAAAAGATACAGACTAGTATGATAGAGATACAGAGCATATCTCTTAAGAATTTGGGTATACAAATGAAGAGTAATACAAATCTTCCTAATTCTAAAAAGATAAGTAAATTAGCTACATACAATAGGTACAGGTCTAGTTCTAAAGACTCAGAAAAGGCTTTAAAGATACAACAGAGTATAAGAGATAGCTAAGAAGATAAGTCTTAAGCTTAAGAAAGCAGCAAGTGTGATGAATGAGATACAGAAAAAGGTAGTACAAAAAGAGATCTTTAGTACGAAAGGTTTAGGAGAGAGTGGGACAGGTATGATACAGGATAGGACTTGAACTCACGTATTCCTGTACTTTGGTTAAAGGAGAGGAGTCTTATTAAATTGCGTTCCTTTCCAATTCCTCTAAAGTGTAGAAGTATATAAGGTTTTCTTATCTTTCCGATCCAGTTTAATTAAGAAGTCAGTTACAGGACAGGTAAGTTTTTCCTTTTTAGTTAGCTTCGCAGGAAATGCATAATAATAAGAAGGGTGAGCTACAGAATAGAAGTATAGCTCGTAAGGCAGGTCTAGCTTTTACGAAGGTTATACAAATACAGAGTACAGGTTTTAGGACAGGCGGGAGGATTCAGAGGAGAGGCAGGGCTCATAGGAAAGGTAGAACCCTTAAGAGTAAAGCTCCATAGAAGATATAAGAGATAGAAAAGGATTCCGCTGCTCGAGAGGTTTTTAGAATTAAAGATTTCCTATATCTAGAATCTATATATATAGAACCAAGTCTTAGTTTTTTACAAGGTAATTGTGTTAGAGGAAATTAGAACTAGAACTTATATTAATTGAACTTGTGTTTTTGGAAAAGTAGACTCCAATAAGAAGACTCTAAGAGCCTCCTGTAATATGTGTTTCATGAATTTGATTGACAATAGAAAATGTATATAAACCAAGACTTTTGAGAAGGTTGATAGCTTTTTGCGGAGTTTTTTAAGATTAAGATTAATTAAGGAAACTCTCGAGGAATCTTTCACTGTAAAATATAGAGGTCCATACTAAGTCATGCTATTGGGGGCAGCATATAAACTAAGGAGCAATTTAAATGCCTTTGACATATTCCCGAGATGTAGCTTTAATATTTTGACTTTTTGAGGACTCTAATTTCTTAGGAACTGCGGAATACGCCTAGAGCTTAAAATAGGTCTTGTATAAGTATTTCCAAATTTAATATATGTTCATCATCACTAGAAAATTAGGCGGAATAGCCCCGCTAGTAGTAAACTTCTTCTATTAGGGACTCCACTTGATAAGTTTATTTGCTTATAAGATTGCCTTTTGTGTCAGGTTGAAATGTATAAAAGTACCAGGGTAGTTCATACGAGCTTCCTTAGTCTTAGTAAACGTTTTCTTAGACTCCTTTAGAATTCTCATTTGTAAAAAAGTTCTATCTAGTAGCGTATTATGTATATAAGGAGTGCTCTACCTATACATTACCGGGTATCTCGCGAAGTGCTTTTGTTTCTTAAGGAGCCCTTATATGCAGTTTTCCTTTTTTAGCGGGCAACCCCTGAAGTTAGCCCCTTCTTTTTTGTTTGATTGAGAGTCAGTCCTTTATTCCCGAGAAAGTTTTGCTTTGATTTGGTTTAAAAACTTCTACTTCCCTTAAGAGTAGATTTTCGAGCATACATACTAGGGAGCCGTTCCATTTATCTAATAATATCAACTAGAACTCTTGTAATCTCGTTTTGGGGTAGTATTCAAACCGAGGAAATGTTTAGGTATCTACAAGGAAGCAGCTAAAAACGGAACCCATAAAGTAAAGCTTACAAGTCCCTTGCTTTTTTTGTGAGAATCCAGTATTGAAAAATTTCCTTTCGATTTTTTAGTAGCTCTATAACTTAACTAAGCACATACTTAAACCAGTTTAAAACTACTAAATTCCAAAGCTTATTGAGGGAGCCAACCTGCAATCATGTATACAATAGCGGCGTTAGTAATATATTCTAAATAACGGAAAGCTTAACACTTAATCCCACACTGAGTAATCAAAGGGAATGCTCGATTCTCACAAAAGTCTTCTAAGCTACTTTTTACCGAAGTTTATCAATTACTAAATTAGTGGCGGTGTGCTATCCTTGTAAACCTTTTCTAAGATACGAGTTGGGTCAATTGATATTATCATTCTTTTTTTAAGAAAGCCGGCTTTCACAAGAAAGCTTGGAGATGGGTAAAAAGAAGATACAGTAAAGTCTTCCTTTGGATATAGATATGCTTTTTATGTCTAATAAACACAAAACCCTACACGAGGTGTGGCAGGTCTTGATAATAAGAGCCTCTTATTTAGCTTAAAATCAGCTCGAATTATTTTAACAACTATTACTATATGATCTCCGGGTTTTTATTCCGCTTATAACAGATATATTCTAAAAAGAGGAATTCTATCATTATACCATATATCTTCCCTTTGTTTTTGTATTTTAAATACTTATGTGTTGTTTTAGCAAAAAAGAATTACTAGTCAATTTCAGCTTGCGGCTTTGTAGCTCCTTGTTAAAAAGGGGGGCTTAACCTGTGCTTCCGTGGAATAAAATCCTATACGGGTTTCTTTTAGACCTTTCCCAGAAAATAGAAGTAAGAGTATAGACTTGCCCCGTTCTTTGCCTAAACCTTGGTTACTAGGAATCTAAGGGATTCTTTAACTATAGAGTCTATTCCATATAGTAAAATTCATAAAGATTCGCTTTTAGTTATTATACTTTTTCCTATACAAGGGGGATTGCGCGAGTATTCCACCATGTTATGTTTATAAAATTCATAGAAGTTCGTGCCCCATCCTACAGGGTCCATTATTAGCAAGAAATTCATTTGCTTTTTTTCAGATAAAATACTCAGTTGTTTAGGAGAGTAATTACCAGCTTTTGATATGCTTAACCTTCTTTAGGAGATTTTTTTCATACCCTATAGGAACTCGTCGGGTTATCTTATATAGTTTTGAGTCTATTAAGTTTTATAGGATTGCCCTTAGGTTTACTGCTTACTGAGCGGGATGAATAAGATCTACAAAACAAATATAACTTAGAAAAGTTATAAGAGAAACTTGTATCTAGGAAGTAACCCCGAAAACTTTTAACTGCAATGCAATTAGGCTCTTACCTTTAACAGGAATCCCTTGGAACTCCTACGCCTTACTTAAACTGAAAATCAGAGTTTGTAGCAAATTCGTATACAAAAAGAACCCTTGGAAAATCTTCTTCTTTCTCTCTCTAGTTCTAAATTTAGAAATTACCTGCAATTCTAGCCAGCTCCTTAACTTAAGTTAAGAACAAAAAAAACTCCTAGTTAATTTCTTTACTTTATATAATACTCTTTTCTGTATCTGAATGAAATTAAAGTAAGCAAGACTGAGATTAATATTACTTTTTTTAGTCCTATTTAGGTTAGGTGTTAGGAGCCTTTTATATCACATAACTTAAAACAGAAATTCAGGAATTAAGAAAGCTTTTCTAGACGAGTACCCACAGAGGTATCCTTTCTATTATTAATTATCTTATTTATTATGTTATACATTGGAGATACTAAGACAATACATGAGTTCAAGGCTATCCTATACACTATTAAGACTCTAAAGCTACACCGGAAAAGGACTTCTCTTTCAACTGCTATCGGCTGGCCTCAATAACAACGAAGTCAAATAGCTTCTAACACACCTTCAAATCCCTACCTCTAACCTCAAGTCATAGCCCAGGGGAATTCCGTTTAGAATCTTTACTGTATAAACAGGGTACATAGATCGGAATCATTCTAGCATAAAGATAAAAGAATTCATTGACTCCTTCTCCTTCACTCAGAACTCTTAGGAATCTCAAGAACTCTGTTTATGTTATCCTATCCACAGTCAATAGTCAATACACTTAATCGGAATAAACCCCTCTAAGGTACTAAGGGAAGGTATCTGTTAGTTTATATTGTACTCTTAACAAAGGAATCGGATTAGTTACAGGTTTAGCTTCCAAAAGACAAGAATACTTGCAACACTTGGTTTGGCTTAGGACTATATCAAAGGTCAAAAAAAGGAAAGAAAGATGTTCTCGCTTCTATCAGAATATGCCCAAAGGAAAATAGAAGCCTCCATTATAACACTGCAATCCCTTTAGAACAATGCCAAGAACTAAGAGCTACATTCAGAGCCAAGAGGAAGACGTTCCATGCATTCCATTTTAGGATTATCAGCTTTACAAATCAAGAAGACTAAAGGAGGACAGCCCTCTCTATGTATAAAGAATCTATTTCAATTGGTATTTGGCAAGGGATTCAATTACAGGCGTACACTACACAGAAGAATACCAATTTAGAGGTTCAACAAGTGTATCAGGTTTCGTTTCTCCTAGGAATATCAACTTCCTCTCAAAGGTATCTACTCTCAAGAAATCCGAATCTGTTATCCTAAAGCAGCCCTTGATGGTATACATTAACACCAAAACACCCTTGGGAAGGACATTAGCAACTGCTTCGACAAGTGCAACAATTATCTGATTTATGTGTTATCTATTATTTGCTATATCTGCTTAGTGCTTTACGAACAAACAAACACCTGAATTATACCTTTACAGCTTGACTTCCTTCAGAAAGAGCTACAATTCTGAGAATTCCTAAGAATACCAATAAATCTAATACACATCTTACACCTTTGGCTAGCTTGAACATTAGAATTAGAACACAAGACATTTATCGGAATGTTCCCTTCTTAATTGACTCCTTTAAATAAACAGGAACTCCTTTGCTTTCCAACGTTGAATTAAAGAAAGAGTCTGTCATTTTCCTAGGATTAGTAAGTTCGACATGAGAATCAGGTTTCTCTAACACTCCTTTACCCAGAAAAGGAAAACAAGCAACCTCATCACTGAAGGTAAATTCTTTACTATCTGGAATTGAACTGATTAGGAATACCCTATTACTATACACCCTGGATACTACTGTAAAGCAGAAAAATAGCAAGAAAATCCCCAAATTACTGGCTTAGAGCGAGACCTTGTAGAGGTGCGTATTAGGATGTAGGAGAGACTTCTAGCAGAATAGCAGATAACTCCCTTTTAATTGTTGTGTTGCCTGGAGTTTTCTTTTAACCTGGAAACTAAACTGACTTTCATAATTGCATGACTTGCTTTACTTCTCACCCATTTTCAGAGTTATACTATTTAGAGCAGTAGGAGCTTAACCAGTCGCTGTAGGAAGAGAAGGCCCCTCCTCTATTTTAAATTGCATAACTTTCGGGGAAATCCGAGTGCTTTTACTCGGAACAGGTATACCTTTGCCATGTTAACTCTTCCTTTATTATTTCTTAAACCCATAAAGAAATAGGAATCACTTAGATAAAAGAATATTAGCAACTAAAGAAACGTCTACACTAAACCACATTCCCTGTATGAGTAGTACAAGAATCTCTAAATAATTTGAAAAGGAAAGCTCAAAAAAGTGACAATTAGAATGACTTATATAAAGTAGTTCAACAGGAATTGAGTAAGGCCCAAATGGTAGATATTTGCAATCCCAATAATTTAATTAATAAAAGTTAGGAATTCATGGGTAAGTGTTCCGAACAGGTGGAATTCGAGTGGGCTCTATCTGTCTGGTTAGATTGTTATCTTGGTTATAACAAAGATGTGAAAGTTCTTACAGCAGTGGTTCGAATCATACCCGCCTTAACAAAGAGTCGAGCTTCAGTCTTTACTTGTTGACTTACTTAATTCTGTTTCGTATTATATTTAAGTAGAAATCCAAGCACAAACAAATAAAGGACATTAAGTGTTTGTTTTTAAGCGATAGGAGCTCCGTTCTTAAACAAATGAGTTACTCCCAGGGAACTCACCAAGGGCCTTAACCAAGGTGTAATGTATGTTATGGAAGATTTTTTATTAAAATGAATAAGATTAAGTGTTTAGAAATTGTACATTATTTATATTACCGAGTTCTTTAGTTTAAAAAGCAGTACCCTCATGGTGTGTAACAAACAGGATAAACTAAGGATTCAATTCAAATTATATCTGATCACAAAGAATTTTTATAAGAGCTTTGATTTATATAAAGCACCCCTTATTATTTATTATCTGAATAAGAAACATCCTGGCCTATAAAAAGTGTGAATTAGCTGAGCTGCATTGGAATCAGAGGGCCTAGTATGATACACCCTAGACTAGAATCGGGATCAAATAAAAAAAATACAAGTAATTTGTAGTAATTGATAATAGGGAACTAACTCAAAGTCACCAAGTATCTCTCCTGAGAAGTATACAGAAATTATCCGACTAACTGCTGTCATAGGATAGGTAAGACACTTTTCGGACTCAGATGTGCAGCACTCCGTTTAGTAGATTTTACCGCCCGCTCTATATTTTAGAACTCCCTTGTGAGTGAGTATACTTGACTAGCTTTTTTTTTCTTCGTATTTTACTGTATGCTCGAAACCCTTGCCTTTCATGGATTTCTTTAACTAATAGAGTTTCTACTTAACCCTTTAATAAATCCCTTTTCAAAGTAACACCCATACCTATTCAAAAGGGTTTGCTTACTAAGACACCTACACCTAGAAAAACTAACTTGAGTCAAAAAAAAAAGAATCTAAGTGGTTGACCCAAGGAATCGTTATCTCGAGCTCTTTAACTTTAAAGAAAGAAGTAGTCGCACAATAAGATAAATGTTAGAGATAGAGAGAGCTGGGTTAATTTCTTCCTAATTTTATGTACATTTTGGTTCCAGCTTCTAGGCTAAGTATTAGGGAAGCTGTTAAAATTAGACTCTATCCTTGACGGATGAGGAGGTCCCTCACTTTGTAGCAGTTATAATAACGAAAATTTATCTAAAAAGAAGATCGAAAGGGTATCCCAGGCATCTTTGACATACGCAAAGTAAAAGCCTTTCCTCTTCAATAGAGTATATAATTGGACAAGGAGAGCTTCCTTCGGAAAACCCTAAATAATTCAAAATTCGACATCAAGACGAAATGTACTATCCCCGGAATAATCCTAATATTAGTTCGGTAACTAGTTTTTGCCCCTCTAAATAGCTACATCTTGTAACTAAAAATTTTTTCACTTTACAGCTTTTTGTTGTCAGTTCGATCCAAGAAAAAAAGGTTAAGTCTTGCTTGAATTGAAGGGCTCTCTACTTTACTTAGCTGCTGTATCCAAGAGCTAAAGTAAACTGTAAGCTCAGTCAGTAAACAGAAGATGCTTCCTAGACAATTTAATGGCGACAAAATTTCTGCCATAATTCTACACTGTACCGGACCCTTTGCCCCCTTACAAAGCTAAGTTCTATGTTCACCCCGTTAAATGGACGGCATCCTAGAATAGATTTTATTTCTTAAGGAAATTTTTTCTACTAGACTTACTAAGCTCTCTAAAAAAAAGACAAATAGGGTAGAGCCCAACCTCTTCTTAGAGTTACTGCGTAATCGGGGCTCCCTCAAATTTTCTTTTGTGTTTCTCATATCTCGCGAAATTGAACCTAATAATATAGAGATACGAGCTTTCCGGCACCCGCTTAGTTAGCAACATGAATTAGACTCTTTTCTATTTACTCAAAACAGGAACTTCCTTTGGGTATGCTCTACAGGTTTCGGAGGAAGGTGAAGAAGCACTTGATAGCAAGGATGAGGGTTAGCGGCACAGGGTTGGCATGCTATTGACCAGGTTTAGCAGCTGAAAAGTATGGAATTCTGAGTTGGGCACCCTTTACGGAAGCGCACAATCAGATAGACCCCCCAAAACCGGCACTTCCCAAGCTTCGATAGGAAATTATCTTTGAGTTCTCTCAAAACTATTGTACAAACAAATTTCTTTATATTAGTCTTTTAACTTGAGATTCCTAAGAGTTCTGAGTCAAGGTGTAAAGGAATTGCTTCTAAAATGCTTTTCCTTGGATTTTTGTCTTTGTAATGCGAGTCTAAGGAAGTTGTGTATTCTTGTGAAGCTAAAGTAATGTCCTTGTAAGCTGCTAAAGTATAGCTTTTTATAGAGTCTATTCAGTCCCTTAGTCTTTTTTTAGGATAGAAAGTCACTCTCTAACTATTTGAATTCTTATAGATTGTTTAAGTTCTTATAGTTTACTCTAAACCCGGAGATTAGATAAGAAGAATAAATATTAGCAATCTAGCTAGTAAAAACAAGTCTAGAACTTAAAGGGTTTAGATAGAACGTTTTCCAGGCATTTTAAAGCACCCATAAAACTCTCCTCGTCTAATCAGATACCTGTTGTGTCGTCTATAAAAAAAGGAATCCTTCAATCAGAGCTTCTTTTCCAAACCCAAAGTAGATTCTGGTTTTCTAAATAGGAAAAGGTTCCCTCATTAGTGTAATAAATCTCTTAAAAGGAATCTAGAAATGAAGGTCAAAGTAGGGGTTCTTTACTTACCAATCTGTACAAGTCAATCACTGGGCGGGTCTCTAATCTCTAAGTCTAAGTAGGAACTGTAAAAAGCAGTTTAAGAGTCCTATTTTCGGGTTTAGGAAGTTCATAAGTATTTAGGGTCTACAATAAATCGGATTTTCTTAGAAATAAGGGGCTCTGGAATCTTGGGAATTTCAAGTAATAAAGTTTTCACTGGAGTTTCCTTATCCATAGTATCTCAAAAATATAGAGTACGCACGGGGGCTTTATTATCCTCTTTTGTGGGAAGGGTGGGTTCCCCTATATCTTATTCTGCAAGCTTTTAAGAGAAATCAAGAAATGCAGAGTCTTTCTTACTAGAGCATATTTGCTTAATCTCTTTCAGAATTGAATAATAAAACAAGGGTGTCTAATACTAGGGAATACCCTTTTACACCTATCAAGATTAGTAGGATATCCAGAATACATTTTCTTTTTTATTAATTTATTTATTTATTTTATAGCAGAGTTTCTTTCTGGGCTTAGTCTAAGGTATTCTGCAGAACTCCTGTGCTGTGCTACAAAGTTATTAAAAAAAATATTTAGTAATATTACTCTCGATTAGGCAAAGTAATATACTATACTTGTATCATAAATAAGGATCCAAACGCATTAACGAGATTTGAGGTAGAAGACAAGTAAGCTAGATCTCATATAAAAAGAATCCAGTATGATTAGATTTATGTTGCCTTATTTCACTTTCACCAAGAGTCTAATTTATCAAGAGGCTTCTTCCATAAGTATATTAAAGGGGCTCTACACAAACAACACTGGGATCTCTTTTTAACAGAAACCCCTCTAGGCCTTTTATGAGTGAGCTAAGGGTCTATGTCTCAGGTAGGTAAGTGCATTAATGTCGACTATAAGTTTTTGCTTAGATCATAGGGTGCACCATTAGCATTTTGTTGAAAGTAAGGAGTGCTCTACTATAATATAAAGAGAGATAAAACAATATCAGATTTGTATAAAGACTCCAGGACGTTTAAAATAGGAACTAAAGTCATAGATCCAGTTTTACAATTTATGCATGTTAGATTCTTTAGTCTCAGATATACCTTGAATTCAACAGGAAGACTTTACATTAGTAAGTAATGGGGTCTCCAGCTCAGTAAAGCAAGAATAAATAAAAGGAATATAAACTCAACAAATTATATCTATTCCATAAGATCCAAATATATAAAATAGAGGGTAAAGAGAAAAGCGACCCGCAATTTTAAGGGAACATCAAAAAAACTATGGATGTAATTTAGTATATAAAAACCCTCAGTAATTTCCTAAAATGTCGATCGATACGTCAGCAAGTGTTAGGCCCACGTTATAAGTCACGAAAGAAAAAGAAAGATCTTTCAATAGTTTTTTGAATTTGATTACTTTATTTTTAAGAGGGGTGTGTGTTAGCCTATAGTGACTTTTTTATTTTATTCCGATATTGGTTCAGTGTTATGCTTAATTAAATAATAATTACGTCTCATAGTTATACACAATTAAAACAGGTAAACCCGGAGCTATCTTTACCTTAGTAAAAAAAAACCTCCCGATTCCTTCTTATCCAGAAGGTACAGAAGATTTAGATAGAGAAGTTCGAGGTAGCCGATGTCAACAAACAAAAAAGAGACTTGACTTTAACGGAAGATTGTAGCGGAAGACTTGCTGTGCATGGGATAATTTTGTATTTGGTAGTTAGTGTTATCTAAATTATATACAAGGTTTTATTTTATGCCCTCTCTTTTTATGTAGCTAGGTTGAGACCCCTATTAAATTAAGGGCGAGTGCGTTTGATTAAAAAAAATCTACCGTAAACACTGTGAGACGTAGAAAATCCTATATTTATCCCAGGAATACTTTGAAATGAAAAGTTAAGCTTCTTTCGAACTTTTTTACAACCTTAGGAAACTTTGGAATCGCTTAGTTAGATAATAAAAAAGGATATGCTAATTAGAAAAAGATTCCCGACAAACTCGAAAGTGATACTTACTTTTTCGTACGGCTTCTACTAAATCTATTAAGATTGCTTTCTGGGGTCAAGGTTTAACTTCTACTACCTTAAGTTTGTTTCATAGAACGTATATAAAATAAAAATGACTCAAAAAAAGAAAGGGAGCTCCATTAAGCTACAGCAGCTCCTTTGAACTTAATAAATAAACTGAAGGGGCTACTCTAGGCTGCTTTTACAGGAATATAATATTAAGGGATACGAACGCTATGATGCGGGGTTATGGGTATACTTTTTTTTTGCAAAAAAAAGAATTAACACCTAGTAGAGAGTTTGGATTTTAACCTCACTTTCTTTAGTAACTACCTTTAGCTTTAGTGAGTGAAACAGGGGCTTGGCTTGTTTTACTACAAACAAACCTTTTTTTTTTCAGAAATGCTTACTCGTTCAGATGTAGGTCCAAAAAACCCATGGATCAGCGTACCCAAAGCAAGATCCTGGATTTTATAAGAACAATTTTGCAGAAGTTTAGCCAGTACAAAATTTTTTAGGATATATGTTTGTTTGGTCTTTCTTTGAACAAAGTTCCTTCTTATATTAATAGCTATTTGCGGAGTTGATTCATTTTGTAGAGGTAGAGGCGGGTGGTATTAGAGTTTGGTTCCTAGTATATACAAAGAAAGAGTTTAAGGGAAACAGAGTATGAAAAGAGATCTACTCACCAACGGTTACCTAGTCAAAGCCAGTTGTACAAGAAGCAAAATAAAGAAAGGATCCTCTCTTAGAATTTAATTACCATAGGTACAGGACAAAAAATGCTGTTATATTATATCAATAGAAATATAAATGTCCCTGTTTTCTGTTCCAAAAAAAGAATTAGAAAAAAAAACGAATGACCTACCGGGTTTACTCACTTTTGATAGCTTGTGTTCTTTGTAATCGTTAACTCTTACCCTTTCCTTGTAAACTCTAGACTTATAACTGTGTAAGAACTCCTATACTAAATAAGAGTTACAAGAGGAGTTACTCCCGATGTTTAAGGGTTTTTTATTTCTAAAGAATTGAAGTTTATTTGATATAAGTGAATTTACTGCTTTAGTTGGAAACCCTCGCTAATAGAACCTAGTTCACTAATCTGTTATGGATTCCTTAAAAGGACCCTCAAAGTATAAATAATGTGGCTATTGAGTTGGAAAGTAGGAAAGAGGATCCCTATGCCTCGGCAATAGTTATATAGGGAAAGGTTAGCTCTCCCACGGAAAGACTGTCTTTTTCTTCAGTTTAGGCTAAAGTGAAACTTCAAGCATCCAATTCCTATGGAGTATTTCTCTTTAGATTTCTTGCCTAAACCGGATTTTGATCGTCGCCTAGTTGTTCTCGATGACTCACGAAAAGATGCCCATTATTTAGTAAGACCCTTGTTACTACCCTTCTTTTTGCGAACTCCCGAGTTAGAGAAACTTCTTGGAATAAGGACTTCAATTCAGTATAAACCAAGTTTTTACGACTTTACTATTAATTAGTAATTAGGAAGGCTTCCTCTGGGTGGGGCACAATTTGACTCTTGAAGCCTTTAGGCAAGTGAGCTTAAGATAGATGTAAGTACGAAACTCTTTATTGAACCCCTCCTCTGACCTGGAATATTGTGATAGTAAGTGGACTCCTACATAGGGGTTGACATATGTTATCAAAAGCGAGGGTCCATGCTTTTCCTAAATAAACCAGGAATATAAGTAAAAAAGCATACATAACATTATTATATGCATATTACTCTTTAGTAATGCTTTGCCAGCTATACCAACAGCTTACAAAGACAAGAGATACAATACCTCTTCCAGGCTTTCGAGTCATTCCTGTAGTTGTTAATGATTTTCCGTTTAGTGGTCTATTCAGTTTCTAGATTCGAGGCAAGAGCTTGTCTCTTGTATTATAGAATTCAGAGGTTCCTGGGTAAAACCAGAGCGTGTAACCTTACCTAGAAGCCCTTAAAATCACTTAACTCCAAGGGCACTCCATAATTGAACTTCCGCACTCAAAGTTTGTAAGGCATCGGCCTGCAAAGTCTAAAAAAAAGTCAGGGGTTCATCTGGGTTTAATATAACACTGTAACCAGGAACAACGAAGCACGATTTAGAAATAAAAAAATATATACCTAGGCGCTACCCAGTAAAAAGAGGAAGAGCAAGTCCAGTTATGCCCCTGTTTAACTAAAAATCTCAATATTCAGTAATTAAAAAAACCTATGTGTATAGCTGCGAAACCTAAATAAGCACGCCTTTCCACTAGAAGGGCCTCAACTGGAGCTCCCAGTAACCTTTATTTATAAGTTTATAAGAAAGAATTAGATAGAATTGAAATGAACTACCTCTTCCTTCATATATTTACCTGATTAGAACTCCTACAGAAACCCAAGTAGGCTCCCATACCTATTTAAATAAAAGAATAAGCTCAGGCCCATATTTCGAAAAGTCTTCCTACTCTTGTATAACTAACCCTTGTTTTAGCACATACCCCAGTTTTTTTTTTTTACTTTAAACCAGGACTTTATCAAAAAAAGGATTTGTATTAAAAAGTACTGCTATTTAGTGCACATAATCTGGGTTAAAAAACCTAAACCGAAAAGGAGGCCTTTTTTTAGTTTGAAACTTTTCAACCCAAATGTAAGCATTTTAGTGCTTTTAAGATTTTTCGTTACTGTTTATTCGCGCTATAATGAGCCTCAACATATTTATGTATGATTGATCATTTCATTAATTTTAATGCGTTTTGTAACACTTTTTAGGAGTAGAAGTTGGATTTAGGATCCAAGGAGCGTGCGTATATTCCCATAGTGTAGAACTTTCCCCGAGGGGTTGTGTGTGCTCTTTTAATTAAATATAGAGTTTTTCAAATTACTTTGTACGGGTTGACAAAAAAGACATTATTGGAAATAAAAAGGATCTAATCTAAAGACTTCTTTTCCGCTGCCTCCTGACTAAGTGCATTCTTTTTTTTTTTTCCTTTCTTCTCTCAAGGAATCCTTGGTTTGGTATCGAACTTAAAGCATCTAGTAACGAGGATTTTCCTCTTTAAGATTTTCTGACTAATACATTGTATTACGACTGCTTTCAATTTTACACCTTAATTGATTGTAGGAAGTAACACAATTGTAGCTCTCTTGTCATGAGGTAAAGCTAGTTATAGCAGTTGTTCTTGTAAGCGCCGATATATCTTATCTGTATAATAGCTAACTATGGTGTTAATGTCTAAGAGATGTTACTGGGATAAGGAAAGGTGTAACTCTTTTAGGGAGAAGTCTTAGAGGTTCCTGATAATAAGTAACAGAGTCTATTAGTTTAAGGGAGTTGTATTCTTTAGGTCTTGCTGCTAGTATAAGAAGGACTCTCGACTAGAAATGACTCTTCCGATGCTAATCTGTAATTGAGTTGAGATCAAGTAGAGTCCTAAGTTTAGAATTTCGGAGATTCTCTCTTATTAGTTTGAGTTGGAGCTGAAGAGCTGTCCTTAGGAGAGCTTTATTCCGATCTGATAAAGGTGTTTAAGATAATGGGATTGCGGGTAAATTCTAACATTTTGGTCTAGTTAGTGTTGAAGGTATTGTAGTATTGCATGAGTTAGTATACAGATTACCAAAGGAGGATTTTCCAGAACCTGTCAATTCAATTGAGGTGAGGGTTTGTTTGTATAGGGTATTTGCTCTTGGCTAAGCTTTGTGAGAGTTTAGGAGATCCTGTATTCTTAATCTTAAAGTTCTTAAAGAAGTTCCTGATACTAAGACCTTTGCCGAAGTCCTTTGCCAGTGTAGCTTGTATTCTTGAGTAGATTGATACCTTTTGAAGTCTATTCCTAAACCTGACACTTATTCTCTTTCTCTAAATTGTATTGAGTGAGGAGATGCTAATTGAAAGCAGGCTGACATTGAAGTTTATGGTAAAGACACCGGATTCTTTAATCTTAAGTTTTATTAAAGGAGTAAATGTCTTCATAAGGCTCGTGGATCAGGAGAATTTATACTTACTTTATAGGATAACATAGACCACCGTTTATTTCATTCATCCATAATCAGAAAAGCTCCCGCGGGTACGCTTACTAAAATGATTCTAATTTTCTATATATCCTAGAGAGATATAAGCTACTTAGGATGTGCTCGCAATAAGAATTCTTAGTTCATTAGGAGGAGTTTTTTTTGTCTTATATTTGAACAAAAGCAGAAGAGTACAATAACATTATATACGAGTGAATAGGTAAGTCAAGTCGTAATAACTAAAGGGTAAGGTCTGTATCTTAAAAGATAACGAAAACAGGTATCTAGGTGGAGCTTTTCGTGTACCAAATGAGAGGTAATACTATAAAAAAAACCCTAAAGTTAAGATAGTTTCTGATAATTACATGTAGTTCTTTATTCATTAATATATCATTCATTACTACTAATTTGAAGAGTAGCTAATATATGATACAAATTGACCAGACAAATCCTGTGGTTCTCCTAATAACTAATAGTAAGAAAAGTGAATTTAAAACTGGAAATGGAACTCTCCGGGAATGCGAGGGCTTGAAAACTAGGTAAACTTTACCCACCCAAGAAAAATTATTAATTTGTGTTATCGGCAATAGGCAAAGCCCTTGTATTCGAGAAACCCTTTATTTTCAATTTCATATTGCGGTTATCTAGAAATTCTTGTATAACACTAAAAAATAGAAAAGATATAGCTAAGTAATAAAATTAGAGTACCAAATCAGATCTTATATATAAGAGCCCTTCATCGATTACTAATACTAAACTAAAGTCCTAATTTAAAGTAGTTTGATAAAAGAGTACATTAAAGAGAAGAATCTTCTTTCTTTTTGGCTAGAAACCGCGGGAGTACCCCCAAAATGGAACTCATTTCATTAAGAAGTTCCTTAGTCTTCGTTTGTTGACTTTTTTCCGGAGTACCCTATGACAAAGTTTTGTAAAGCTGAGTTTTTTTGTTTACTGAATAATTTCACGCCTTTCAATTACACTTTAATATAGAAATAAGACAAATTAACAATCCAAACCCCAACTCCTTTATAGTATACTATACTTAAAGAAACTTATTGGCATGTAACACCCACTTACTTTCAGACTTTTCTACTAGCCGCAAACTCTTTTCCAATACAGAAGAGTCAATTTAGTATACCGCGAATGCTTTTCGTAAAAATACTAAGAATTTCGTTACTTTATTTGAATTTTATAAAGGGGGGGCTCCCTTACGGAATAGAATTAATTGATAATTTTTGTTTTGAGTAATTTCCATTGCCAATATCTCCAACCAAGGGGATTGTAACACAAGACACTTAAGTTAGAAATAAATTCTACTGCACTATAGCCATTTTTCCTAAAAGAGTCCCTCACGCATCACCACGTCATTATAGAAACAAGTACCCAGGGTTAGACAGACCTTGATAGTTTCTAATCGGTCTATAAAATCTTATTAAGACTCTCCGGGGCATTACTCAGATCTGAGAAGTTGACGAAAGAACATAGAACTTCTAACTATAAATATAGGTAAACTTCAAGTTCAAGATATGCCGCTTAAAAAACTTTTAAAGCATTTATGTAAGTAAGGTAGTTTAAGATCTTGTTTTTACTTTTCTTTTTTGAAGAGCCGATTCTTCAGGATAACTCAGGACTTTGCGGGAAAAGTAAGTAAAGTTCTCTGAATAAATAAAGAAACAACATGGTGGTAAAAACCTAATAAAAGATAGAGCACAGCCTTGTTGTTTTTTCAGATAGAATTAGGTAGCTAAAATACTTTGAATGGAAGGACCGCTCAATCGCTTAGAAGCAGCCATCTGTTTTTTTTAACTGTAGGTAAGCTAAGTGACTATAATTAGTACGGGTATAGCCGTGTAGCATATATAAAAAAAGACACAGTAACTAGCTTAAGAAGGGCTTTTATTAAAAGAAAAGAGCTCAATTTACGGAAGTGGAAAACACAGGTCAGCTTTTCGCAAGGAGGTCCCTCTCTAAAAGTACTCGATTCCACTAAGCAAAATAAATATAAAGTTCGAATAACAAAGGATATTACAAAGTAAATAAAGAAAGTCTTAGTCTCCTTTTGGAGTCGATTGAAAGCGTCTGCCTAGTTACATTTCCATAGGATAGGTTTTACCTGGGTTACCCCTTCCCTTAAAGAAACCGTGGCTTTTCTCATAACCTTCTCTTTGAAAATAGACTTTCTGAAATAATTAACTGGACTCCTTATTTAGCAGCCTTGATACCTCCCTAGTTGTAAGTGCTAGAGCAAAGTCCTAAATTTGTTGTATAAGTATAAGCCTTCGAAGCTCTCCTTCGGCTATTTGGACTCATACTGGTTTTTTTGTAGTGGAGTAATCCCTTTTTTTGAAAGCTTATTTCCTTTTTTTGCGTGTAGACTTTATATCCTTTTTACTAAATTAGTAACTCCTTAGCTCTTGAATAAGTCCTAACTGAAGAAGACTTAGAGACTTAGATGGGAATTAGTTCACTAAGCATTGCTATTGCTAGCTTAGACCCTATCTGATAATATTTTTTTTTTATCCTACGCATTAGCTTAGGGAACTAAATCTTTATTTTATTAGGTGTACTGCTTTCCTTTCCTAGGCAAGCAAGTTCTGATACAAATTAGAGGTTCATAACAAATTTTAAGATTCAGCAATACTTAATATAACACAGGTTATTTTAGACCCATGATATACCCTGATTGGAATCCAAGTTTTTTTCTATTATACCTTTAATTAAGGGGAGCCCCTCTTTATACAAATACAAAAAACTCATAGAATAGGTATCAAAGTCCTATTCGAGTTTAGCTACTCTAATTTTTATTAGAACCTTTTTCGGGGATAACCTTAAAAAATCTTGATAAAGTAGAATTTGAGCCATTAACAAACACGCAGTACTTTAGTTTAGGAGCCCCTTGCTCTTTTCAAAAGTTGTATAATATAAGGAGACTCAACACTTAAAATCACAAATCTGTGTCTACTAATTAAGGATAAGAAATCTTAAGAGAATTCTATGCCAAAAGAAACGCGGGAACTCCTCCTATTTCTATGCAATGCAATGGTTGTGCTCCTACTACTACCCTTTCCTTAGAAGTGCGATACATTAACCCGGGAAATCCCAAAATCCCGGTACCTTCTTCCTACAAACAGCTATGCTTTTAAACTTTCCTCAACTAGAATTTGGAGCATACAAAAGACACTTAAATGTCTGACGCTCCAGATACATATTGAATCTCGTATAAGGAATTCCTTTAGGGCAATCAAATTACTATTTTTCTATTTTCCTACTCCTTTTTTGAGTGTCTATATAGGACTCCCTGTTAACTATTAACTAAGAATCTACTTCGAGTGCTTTTATACTTTCTGTACTAAGCTTCTTATACTTATAACGAGAAAAACTACTGTAGAGTTATACTTTTGTCTAGTTTTTGAAGAAGATTTTACTTGTTTGTTGAAAGCCCCTCTTGGCCAAACTAGAATAGAAAGTCCTGCTTTTTAATTCCGGGTGAGTTTATTTAGGAAAACCCGTAAGTTTCCTTTGCCTGAGTAAGAATCTCTACAAAAGCAATGCACTTGCTTAGGATAGTCTTGTATATACTAAGGGGGTCATCTAAATAAAAGAAAAAAAGGGTACCTGTATGAGTTTATCCAGGATTTCTTCTTGGTTTTTTGAAAGAACTTTACAGTCAAAATCAACTTGATAGTTAGTCTAGAGGTACGAGGTGCCTCTGCAAGCTCTGCCTAAAACAAAAAATTATAAGTATTGACTATAATAGATTTACTGAATTTGAAGCCTAGGCCCAGTCCCCCTGAGCTTCCTACAAGAACTCACAGATAATTTGAAATCCTATTATATTTTATAAAGGGGTACCAGTCATATTTATTATTCATATTCTAAAGAGTTTTGTATGAGAAGCTACGTAGTTCCTAGGAAAGACAAAAAGAAGAATATCACGTTGTAATTTCTACTTAAAGTACCCCGTGTATCCTACTAAAAATAGACTAAGACGTTAGTATACATTGACTTTTAGGGTATTCATGTCTATAGTTAAGTAAGCGCTAAGTTCAAAAGAAATATTAAAGGTTTACTTCAAAAACCAAGTAGTTAGTTGGGCAACCCTCCTAGTTACGGAAGAAATTCACAAGTTTAACACATTCGATAAGTAATAGAAACGAGGATACTTAGATTTAGGAGTTTATTTCTTTAAGTATATTCGCGATTTGAACCTTTGTATTCCGATCTAAAAAGCATGCCTTATCACTCCACTTCCTTTACTCTTAAACAAAAGGTTAAACTTTCAGGATTTTTATTAACTGTATATCGAAGAACCCATACTATTCTACTGAAAGAATATATCGAAACTCGGAACTCTAACCCTTGTTTAACCAGTACCAGTAATCGATGTAGAATTCTTTAGAGTGTTCAAACCCATAAAATCAAGAGTCACTTCTCATTTAGAACAAAAGTTGATGGTTCAAAACCGACTTTACTTACAGCCCTAGGTTTTACAAGGAATTGCCCTTAATTAACTCTTAAAAATGTCATTATTGTGACTAAATATGTCTTACCCTGGGGTCCGATAGGGTAGTAGTAATTCATGACTAACTTATAAAAGGTGGGAAATATTAGTATTTCTTGGAATTCGTTTAGGTATCTTAGATAATAGAGGAGCCCGCCTTGCAAAATATACAGAATATAAGATTAATTCTTACGTTTTTATTCCATATACAAATAAATAGATTAAGCTCATCCTGTATACTGTCTCAAATCTAGTAAGTATGTGTCATTTTTTAGTAATTAAAGTAAAGCCTGGGCTGTTCTCTTAATTAATGTAAGGGTCCTGCGCAGGTTCGAAGCCCTTTACGAGGAGTCTAAAGGATCCAAGACTAATAAACACTCACCTAGATATGCTGCACTGAATCCGGGTTGACTCAACAGTTAAAGCTAACAAAACAAATACAAGAAGAGTAATCCTCCTTAAACAACTATACTATCATTACTATACCATATATATAACTCTAAGCGAACTCGTGATATATTATTAGCAACCGAGTCTTAAGATTCTAATTATAGCCGCAGGTCTTATTAAGAGGAAGAGGACCTTATTTACATAGGGAATCCTAGCACCAAAAAGCTGCAGGGATTTTGACAAGTCCAGGTTATAAGAAAGTTACTAAGCTCCGCGGGAATCTCAGTAACATGCAAGCAGCAGGAGTAAGAAAGCCCGCTCGGGAAGACTCCTAGGAGGGCTCCAAAAGGAAATTATTGGAAGTCAAAGTCTTGCTATTAAAAAAGAGTTTTTCCGGCAAATAAATTGAAGTTTTAGTCGCGCAATAACAATAAACAATAGCTTGTTGAGTATCCCTTAGAGCCCATACTCTTGGAAATCAGATTATACGGCTGTTCTTAAAAGTTTTCATCTTGTAAATAAGAACCTAAGTAAAGGATTCTTCTGTTTATACCACCTCAATCACTACTCTGTATCTGTATGGACTCGAAAAGAAAAAAGGGGCTTTATTAGTTGCTGGAAGAAAAGGCTCATATACGGATCTTATGTATTAAAGTTGGAAATTACTTAACTTCGCAGATAAAATGACTAACTAAAATCGTAAAAAGAAACCCTCTATCAAAGGATATCACAAATAAATAACTAAAGTCGCTAAAAATAAAGAAACTCTAGCTACGGGCATGGTACAGGACTACCCGTCTCTAACTAAAAAGAATTTCCAATGAATAGAATTCTTTTTAGATGAATTCCCTATAATGGCAGCACTTGAACCGCGGGATTCCTATTCAAGGCTGCCTTGCTCTACTAGGGATAAATTATAAAAAAGCGTATTGGCTTTATGGGATCAGAGTTCTGACTTTAGGATTAGGGCGAACCCCTTACTGAACTCGTAGGCAAGAGAAAAGTGACCTCTAGTTTTTTTGCTTACTATGGTAAGAACTCTTATAATAGTTTTTCTGGGGATGCCTTCAAAGAGCGGCTTATCAACAAGATTAAGTAATCACTTATACTTATGTCTTATGTAGAGTTAGAGTGTTATGAAAAAGGAACCCTCAAGAGGATTGGATTTTAGTTTAGAACAAAGTCTTAATCTAGATCTACATAGGTTCACAGTAGGGTTGCCTTAAAAAGTACACTCTTAAGGATTCCAATTGAAAGGCGTGCTTACCTATACATTGTTATAAAATGTCCATTTAAAAAGAATTCTTGCGTAAAACCCCTTTTTATTGCAGGATTTCAACCTTTGTTTTACATATCACTAATTATACGCGTTAACTTGCTCTTAGATACTAGTATAATTTAAATTGTTTGTTTATTTCGTATTTCGTAGCAGTAAAAGAATTATGATATAAAATTTGTAGAAAAGAAAGGGAGGCCAAGCCGATACTTATAAAACTGTGAATTCTAAGTTTCATACTTAAACATACAATTCACAGAGTCTCAAACAATGAAATCTCCTTTTTCTTAACTGAGTAAGGGGGAGTTTCAGGTATGATGTTTATTCTAAGTTCAGGTAGTGCGGAAGTAAGTGCAGTTTGACCTTAAATTCTCAAGACGGGTACTAAGCCCCATATGCCGAGTAACATGAGAGGTACAAGGATAGAGAGTACATCTAATACTAGGAAGTAGTATGTATCTGAAGAGTATTAGAAATCCAAATAGGTGTAGCTCCAAAGAGAGGTATGCGTAAGACTAAGCAAATAAGGATAGCTATGAGGAGTCTGAAACAAGGGCACTCATAAGTCAAAAAGGTTAAGAGTTTCTAACCAACAGCCTTTGCCCGGTTCATAAATAAGGTTAATTGTATTTACCGGCAGCTTGTTTCGTAGTTTGTAAAGTATTGACTTAAAAAGAAAAAGGATGCTACATAGATATTGTTTATTCCAGAATTTCATTTATTTGTTAAAGCAGTTATGTAACTATTTTAAAGTCTTTTACAAAGTTCCCTTGTTTATATTCAATTTACTGAACTACACAGGATTTTACTCTATGTTTTAAGAAATAGACAAGAAAAAGGCCGCTTAGTAGTCAGAGAGTTGTCTTGTACATGCGCCCCTTTGCACTCCCGCCTTTCGCCTCGGAATCCTTCATAACTGTTTGTTAGTAGTTAAGAATTGAAATTGTTAAAGATTCTCTTGAGTTTTTGAGTAATCTAATTTCTTTGCTAGACTTTGCTTTGCTTGGCATATGGGGATGCCACAAAGTAGTATTCTTAGGATTCTCCAATATTCGTGTTATTTATGAAATTGTGACAAAGTCAAGATGACACAAATAAATTTAGGAATAAACAAACCACACGCTCATAAACAAATACCGAACTTCTGCTTCAAAACGGGATGCTGACTCATAGCTCGAAACAAGGCCAGTTAAGAAAATAAGAAAACATTGATCGGCACGGCATAACTGTACAAAAGCCCGTATAGAAGGAATTCCAATTCAATTTGAATAAGAAACCGAAAGGCGTAAACCCACTACCTTTCATTTTATTACTACGCCAAAAAGTTGACATCTTCTATTAAAATGGATTCATGGGCTACATATTATACAAGACTATTTCTGACTTAAAGTTGGATTTTTATAAGATTAGATTTAAGGAGATATTTTTGCAATCTTATTAGTAGCTAGCACTGTATAGATGATATACCCCTAGAAGGATTAGTAAGGGCTCTTGTACCTGACCGTAGGCATCCAGAGTAAGGGAAATGCTATATAGGAGTATACCTATTTATGCTATAACCAACAATTGGGAAACGGAACCTCTTTGACTTTAACTTTTTTATCCTTCTTGCTTTCTTACTCTTGTTTTCTTTTATGAGTAGAATCACAAATTTACGATACCCTAATTTCTTCAGCGCTTTAGAGTCCTACTAAGGAAGTAGCCGGTGCTATCTCATGATCTTATAAGAGGTCCTCAATACTAAGAAATTTCTTGCAAAGCTACAAACTATTCGGGGTTTTTATCAGAAATCAGAGCAATCTCAAGGAAACTGGCTCCTTATTTATTTGGTCAATCTATTCCACTTGCTAAGAGAATCCTGTATTTCGAAGTAGACTCCTTTTTTTTTTACCTGCTTAATATTTAGAATATTGACTAAGCGATATATTGCGAAGCTTATATAGTTACATTTCTTTTTTAGTAACTGAATTCTAGAGTACTCTTTGTACCCTTTGATATTTAAGGGGCCCCCTAGCTGTGTAAGTCCAGGGATTTTCTTTTAAGTGTAAGCGGGGTGGGATAATACCTGGATAGTGTTCTAAAATAAGAAAGAACCCCTTGATACAATATTTTATAAGATTCGTAAGTGACTATCTATCTACTTTCTAGAATTCCGTTGTTTTTTAATACTCTTGCTATACTTAGGATTGCCCTGGTTCTTAAATTTATGTGGATGAAGTATGTTCCTAGGAATTAAACTTTGGTAAAAAAAATCCAGGAAATTTGAAAGTGAATTGCTTTTGGAGTCATCGATTAGTTGACTGCTTTTAATCACGTTTCCATCGGGTAAATTAAATTGGAGTGCCCTTATCTTATAAAAAAGACTCGGTTCAAACCCTTTCACAGTCAAGTTGAATTTGGATCTTGATATGAAGTTTCGTGTCCTATGTTATTAGTAGTTTTATTCTTCTTCAAAACTGAAATAGGAAACTATCATTACATTACTAGCCTTTAGGTTGACAAATTAGGAAAAAGTGAAGGTCTTAGTTATCCCTTTTATCTTATGTATACGAAGGGGTTATCCTGTATTATAACTTTTGAAATTAGAAGCACTTGCGCAAAAGGTACTCGAGGATAAAAAAGGGGGAGGCTTCTCTGGTAAAAATCCTTTTAGTATAGTAAATAGTGCATACATAAACCCAATTATGAAAGGATCTCCTAGGAAAATTCTTTTTAAGGGTCCCTATAAATCCTTCCGCAGGCAAGGGGTCCCAAATAAACAAACATAAACGAGTCAGACATCTGAGCGCACTAAGGTTTCTTTTATAACTAGAAATGAAAGGCTAGCAAACTAGAAATCTTTTCATACAGGAAATACTGAAGCCCCTACATTTAGTTTAGATATATAGATTCTGTACAACCCTTAGCTCTGCTCTAGGGATTTCGCATTGATAACAAAATAGAAAAGGACTTTTTACCACACAGCTTTCTAATTATTACCCTAATTAGATATTCCCAAAACTACGAACACTATCCTCCTTCATTTTTGTGTTGGATTCCTTTAAATCTAGGGATATCCTGGCTTTTAGACTCTCCCTAGCTACCTCTTTAGATTCTGAAAAAGTAACCTCGTAATACCTTAGTAGCACTTAATACTCTATACACCTTCAATTGCAGAAGCTTCAAAAAAAAACTTGGAAAGAGTTGTGTTGTACTGGCCTACTAAAATCCAGAGGTTCCCAGGACCCCTAATAACAGAAAAGCTTTTTTGAAGAATATCTTACCGAAACGGGTGCCCTGAAAAAGGGAAAACCCGCCTTGACTTTCTTTCTATTCTAAAAGGGTAACAAATTTCCCAGCATCCCGTATACAAGTTGAATTAGTCACTACATTCACAATCACAAAGTACCCCAAGCTAGCTATAGAGCCAGGAGTTTTTTCTGTAAGTGTACTTTGGATAAGAATCCCTCAACGATTTGACATACTTTCTTTTTTAAAAGAAGGGTCCCTAAGGCCCCTTCCCTTATACTAAATTACAAAAACCAGGAAATATAGGACTTGACTGATGAGAAACTTTCTATAAGATACGGTTCTACTTATACTAAGATATACTATACAGGATTCCCTTAGAGCCACGAGTTTGTTTGATATAACTAATTAAATATAGTTAGTTATTCCAAATCCGAATTTTGAATAACACCCAGCTAAAAAAAAGGGGATATGTGTTATACCTGTTTTTTTTTTCTACTCGATGTAAGTTCTATAGATAAGCCTCCGTTTCAAATCCGGTTAAGGTGAAGCGCACTCAGAGGAGCTATTAATCAGTAGTCAATTCTGAAGTTATTAGACTCTTACAGAAAGCTCTTAAACTAGTTATAAATATCCATACTCGGTAATATAATACGGGAGTTTGCTATGGAGTTCTCTTTTTTTTTTAATAAGTCTCCCTTACCTTAGTCTAAGAAGATCTCCAAAATGAACATAAATTATATGCTTATAAGAGGGTGCTGCGAAATATGTGAATATCTATTTACGAGTTATTTTCCAGATTTTGCTAATTAAAAAAAAAAAGGGGGTGCTTCTGAGGATTTAAAAGGGAATTTATTCTGTTAAAACCTATATTGGATAATAAACTAGAATTCCTGATAGTAACTCTAGATACTTATACTGTGTACTCTGCCCTTAAGTGTCCCTTTGAGAAGTCTGAATAATACGCGTAAAAGGTGGATGACTGCCAAAAAATTGCCCGTTTAGAAACAACTACGAACTAAAGGTTAATTTAATACCCTATACTTTTACAGAACTCCCTCAAAACCCATTTGCCTTTGAGTTATTGGTAACTAGAAATCACTAGAATCCTGTGTTATACTATCATGTTTTTGTCTTAGTATACTCCCTTTGTGGTAAAAGGAGGAGCTTACCTTTCGAAATTAGAAGTGTTCGGGAAGCTTTGTACTTTAAAATACCTTTGATCAGAGGAGCTAGGGGCCTAATATAGAGTTGTAATTTGTAAATTGAAACCTTTATAGCCAATTTTTATACCTTTATTATACTATACTACGGGGCTTTGAAGCTGCGAATGCCACTTAAGTTCTATATTGTAACTGTAGGGAACCCATTAAAAAAAGAAGCTGTAAGTCCCTTAATATTTATTTGCTGGTGTTAGTTTAGTGTAAACCCTAATTCCACAAGCAAGAGCTCCATACTGGGTAGACTTGTTGGAGCTTACTTTATTTTCTTTTAGGTCTACTATTAAGAACTATTAAGATTCCAAAACAGCTGCACTAAAAAGACTCATTTGGATAAGGAACCCGCCATGAAGTATTTGCAATAATAATCGCATTGTCGCAGAAGGAAGCAGCGCAAAGCTGTGCCTGAAGGATAAAACTTTTAAGAAAAAGCCTCAATTTGAGTCTCCTTTATGTATAAAAACTTGTAAATACCCCTGGTGTATGTATAGTTTATAGTTAACCTCTTCTTTCTTGTAGTCTTCTTCCTTTAGCTTACGAGAAAAAATTATAACCAATAAACACCACATAGAATAATTGCTTAAAAAGAACTCTAGATTTACGGATCTAATACAATATAAATAGTAAGTAGGGATTTAGTTGTCTAGATTCGTTTAAGTCCTTTATTGTATATTGTTAGGGCTTACGGCTTAACCCTGGCATACTTACCTATATTACTAACTTCAAGAAGGACTTTAACTCCGATGAGAAACAAGACAAAACTTAGACAAGCTTTCCAATACTATCTCCTACATGTACATGCTCTTGTCCTTGATCTCTAAATCTCTAGTCTAGAATGACTCAATTCTCATTTTTTTCTTAGTGTTATGAATAAGGGTATATTATATAACGGAAAGACCTATCGAGTGGTACTTCTATTTCAGCTGACAAAGGTTCTGGTCTTTCTATTAGAGTTAAGAGGGAAGCAACCCTTGTCCAAGAACAACCTCTTTATCCTACTTGCTTGGCGATGCTTTCATTATTACTAGGGACTCTTAGCACTATATATGTAATGTAAGTTTTTTACAATAGATTCAAAAAAAAAAAGTCTAATACTTAGATAACGACAAAGAGGACACCCTTTAATAATCTATCTGAAATCGAAGATTCATAGAGTATCAACTACAAATTAATTCGGAGATTAAACCTGAATAGACTATGACCCACTTCAAAGAAAAAAAGCTATAGGTAACAAGCAAGACACATAAACAAAAGTTCTGGCTTATTCAGTTACTCACAATATAAACTCTTTTGCCATAATGGACGGAAGAATGGAAGCGTATTTTTTTATTAGTTCTATAAGGCAGCATTTCCGGGAGTCGTAAAGCGTTAGTATTCAGTATTCCTTTAGACGAACAGCAACAAAGAGTATAGTCATGTACAAAGCTTTTAATCAGCATACTTGGTATCAGATATCGGGAAAAAAACATAAAAAAAAAGCACGTGCATTCAAATTCAAAATAATATTCTTTATAAAAACAGTTATAGTTAAGAGGGTGGTAAGCCTTTTGGAATTGAAGATAATCACCAATCACTCAATATAGAGTAGAGGAAATCCCTGCTTATTACTTTCTCTACCCCCTTGCAACGCGTAATACGGGGCCTTTCCTAGACCTTCCTTCTTAAGCTTAAGGGCCTCTATCTTTAACCTTCATACTCGTCTTAAGAGCTATACTTTTCTTGGTTGTACTTTTCTGCTTCTTATGAGTCTTCTTACTTTTTCTATATTTTATTTTAGCTTTTTAAGTTGTGTTTCTATTCTAGTCTTATTAAGTTAAGGTGCATTACTTAGTAGGGTTTCCCCTTTCTTTAGATTACTGACACTTGATAGAATGGTCTCTTTCAGTCAGAAAACTTGGTTATTTAAAGATTTAGCTTTATTAGACTCAAGTTTTGTGTTTACAGCCCAGTAATATTCTTTTCTTCTTAATTAATGAAATTTCTTTGAAAGTATGTAAATAAAGAAACTACTCAATAGAAAAAAAGTTCTATACCCTGCCCAGAAATGAAAATCTAGAAGAGTCCTCTAGATCCCGGGAAATCCTGTAATCTGAGGAGAGACCCTACACTTTGAGTTTTAACTGTACAAATCCAGATAGCAAGGATAATACTCAGAAGTTTTCCTCGACGAGACCCGCAAGGTTTTGTAATCGAAGGAGACCCCAAAGAATACGGAATACTAAGGGATCTTCATACCATATAAAGTACTTAAGAACAAAGAAACCCGGGTTCTAAAAATTAAAGTAATACTAAATAAACTGAGCTTATTCATAAGGACTTTATGTAGATTAGAAATTCCTCTTCTAACTTTAGTAGCTCTTCCTAGTTTTTTTTTCTAACACAAAATAGTCCTAGATATACCCAATTACCCCTACGGGATGCCCTTTCTCTTAGAAAGCTATATTTAAAAAATTTTTAAAGTACTTAAAATGCTATAATAATCCCAGCTTTGTTTTGGGAGAGTTTAACTATTCTGGGAAAGGACTTAATAAAATGCAAACTCTACCAGAAATTGGGTCTTTAATCGGCTGTTAGCGTAGTTATGGAAGAGTGGGTTTCTTGTTGTTGCCCTGTTTTCTAGTAAGAGTAAGAAATAATAGAATCAAAGAGTGCAGTGCTTATTGTCAAGGTGTGCTCTTTTTGAAGTGAAGCTTTCTAAACTTAGGTAGGGCTCACTGGGTGTTGTTAAGTTCTAGTAAACAAGAAGATTTAAGAATTTCCTAAAGCAATTATTAGAATTTTTACTGAGTCTCACCGAACAAAGCGAACAAAGAGCCTCTATTGTACAGGGTTAATTACATTACAGGTTCTCGGTTATAGAGTGTTTTTTCAAATGAGTTTTTCTGAGTAGGGGCTTTATTTAGTCCAGGGTTGGTAAGGGTTACATTTGAGTATAGGTTTTATTTTATACGGGATAAGGGCCCCTTTTTTAATTAAAGTTAATTCTAGAAAATAAGTAATTAAGAGAATAATAAAGACAAGTTTCTGTTTTTTAAGTAAGTCCACTAAAATTGAGATAAAAGAATAGTTACTCCAGAGACTCTAAGAATTAAAGAAAAAAATTCCCAAGTAGAACCAAGTATAGCTTCAGCTTCTGAGCAATTCAAAGTTCCTGTTTAGGTTAGGGAGGTATTAAGAATAACGAGGGTAGGGTCTAGCTAAGAAGCAAGGTATGCGTAAGAAACGGGGTCTTCTAGCTTTAATAGGTATGTAAGTTATTATGGCTAAGAAGATTTTGAAAGTAAGTAAGTAAGTCGATAAGCAGTTTTAGGGAATTAGGCCCCTGTCGTACTCAGTTACTGTATTCCGGTTAAGGAGAGTTTCCAAGGATAACTGAGTAAAGGATTTTTTTTGTTCCTTTGTTTAAGAGGTTTCTGATCCCCAAAATCAAGGCGGAGAGTTGGGTAAAAAGATACACTTTGTATTCATGTTACAATTAGAGCTCTCCTACTTTCTGTGAAAAATTCCGGCTAGGGTTGCTCGAATAAGGTATACTTGTGGATAGAAAAAGACTCGAAAAGGAAGCTTATGACAATCAAATTGAGTTTCTAAGAGGTCCCTTATAATATGCTCTGATACAAGCAGTAATATTCTTGGTTTTACGGGAACGGAACTTTTTATAGAATACGGATTCCCATCATTACTACAGCAGAACAATATTGATCTTTCTATAATACCCATATTGTTTTAACAGAGTTTCTTGTTTAAATATTTATCTTACTACATCTTGAGACTTAAAAGATTCTTACTATAACTAATTAACAAAGCTCTGTACACAAAGTATGTCCCGTCCCCTTGTTTTTCGGTTTAGGCAAGCGCATTAAACCCTGTCATTCTGTAGTTATGTATCTCCTAACTTTAAATTCACCCGGATATTTCTTCACAAACACAAAGCGGAGGTCATTTTTGAAACAATTTCGTTTAAGGAGAACTCGCGAAAACTTTTCCATGAGGCTCCTTATCTTCTAAAATTCCACCTCAGTTCCGACGTTATCGTACAACCCCCATGGTTCAATCTATACATATTGAATAAGTATCTGTATAGAATCCTTTTTATTTTTTTGTTATTTCAGGCAAGCTCCATTCGTAGATCCTAGCCTAAGCAATCCACGTGTGTCTATCTGCTTTTGATAGCTTATGGGATACTTAACGAGTTGTGAATCATTAATCTTGGGTAGAGGGTAACCCCACAGTCAAATAGAAGTATAACAAAAAACTATGTTATGTATTAATTCGAAAAATTTTAACATAGAGTTTATTCCCCTTTATACTTCCGCTTAAATTTGGATATGCTAATGCTAGTGTTTGACTCTTAAAAAAGTCCCGTGGATTTTTTTTTTAAGTAACTGTATTGAGTATTGCTTAAAGCTTGGAATGAATATGCTTGTATCTATCTAAAAACAGGGGTACTCTCTCCGCCTAAACCTTTACTAACGTAGGGACTTCTTCCGTCTTGAAGATACGGAATAAACTTACACTCTCATAAGTTCCAACAAAATTTGGTACTCACTAATTTAGTTTAGAGAGAGCTACACTAGCAAAGGACACGTTAGTTAGAGAATTCTGATAGGATTTATTGACTTCCTTTAGAGTGTCATTCGGACTCTAGAATCAAGTACTTCATAAATAGAATTCAGTTTATGTTATCACAAAGAAGAGAATCTGTTACAAGAAAACATTGATCGGTACAGGACCCTGGACTAGAGGGATACCTTCCCTTAATTTCTTTCTTTCGTTTTCGTTATTTAATTTAGATCGCTTGGTTGCTTATACTTGGTTGCTTATAAAAGAATCAGGAATTCCCTCAAGTGGCGGGGCCTAAGCAGCAATTACACCATGAAAAGGAATCTCTTTGCTTATGTTATCTTCCTTACCAGTCAAGTATTCAGTTTAGACTTCATAGCCAGCCTAGTCAGTTACAGGTTTAACAAGAACCCAATTGAATCTATAGTCCCAGAGTATGAAACTAAGTAAGCAGAACACTCAGATAGGTCTAGGCAGTAGGCTTAAGAAAGAATACCGGTAAGCAACATCGACGGTACTCACTTGCGAAGGACCGGTTGAAAAAATGCAAATGAGGGTTCCTTCACTTAAGCTGAGCTGACAAGAGTTGTTAAGTTGGGCTTGGGAGCTAAGATAGTACATTAAAGACAGGGACTCTATAATCTATAAGTCAAGTCATGTTGCCTCAATTGACAGGGCTAGGCTTTCATTGGTAGGCTATAGGTAAGGGATTCTTTAGGGTTCCTTAGCTAGCTGACAGGCTTTCAAAGGTCCAAAGTAATTACCTAGATACACCTACCTGTTAGAAAGACTTAGGAATCTACAAACCAGGAATCAGAATCTGTTATGCTGAATTAGGAAGACTGGAACTATAGGGACTTACAAAGAAAATCGACTTGAATACGTATATAAAGAAAAGAAAGAAAGAAATATACCACTCTTTTCGTGCAAAAGAAAGTGCAAAATAGATAGGTTCTAGCGGGTAACTTATAAAAGGGTTACTTACATATTGGTATAGCAGTAAAAAAAGGAATAAGAATGAGAATTTCCTAACTTAACACCACAAATACCAGGTTATAAAATTTTTTCGGTTTCCTCACAGGATAGCTCTTTTCTTATTTAATTATTTTAATGGGATAGATCCCGACAGGTTCCAGCTAACAAAGGGTAGAACAAATCTAAGAAAATAGAAAGGTATAAGCTGATTTGTAGAATTAGGAGAGTTGTTTAGTACTTGGCTAATAAATAAGGTTTTGGTGTTTCAAAAATTCTTGAGTCTTATAAAGAACTTTACAAGTTAAGAAATCCTTTGTTATTCTTCGCCGGACCCAGTTCAGAAAAATTTAAGACGCTTTCTACACTCATTATAGAGATGCGAAATCCTTGCTTTATTAGATTGGAATTTTGGGAATATACAAGGCAGTTCTATTCTAAGGGCCTTTTCAATTTTACCGGTCTTTGGAGTTTTTTTTAGTTTATACTTAATCGGCTTTGGTTGGGTTTATGTTCCTCCGAAGTTGCGCGGGACCGAAGTTCTTTAGTTTTTTTCCCCGGATCCGGATCGGGTAAAACCAAAAGGTGTAGTAATACTGGAGTGGGAGTGGCCCCCCCCTTGCTAGGCTAATTAAAAGAGTTATTCAAGGTTTTTTATGAGGTTACTTATTTTGTAGAATTACATAGGCTTGTAAAACAAACATACTTGGTGTAGAGATATAACGTATGCTTACTAAGATATAATAAGATATAAGACTTGACTTAACTTCATTTTATTTAGGGTTGCAGAGAAAAAAAGAATCTTGACAATTTATAAAAGCAACTGGTCTTTACTGAACTTTTACAACAGGGGCTTAGGCCCACACAGACTAAGACTGACTAAATATATCATACGACTGCTAAAGTAAATTACAAATAATCTAAAAGCAGACACAATTTATAGGAATCCTCGTAATTTATTGAGAAATAAAGCTTTTAGTGAGTCCCATACAAGGTTCTTCACAGAGTATCCACTTCCAAACACGCGTCTATTCAAGTCCTAATGAGGAGGGGTACCCTGTTAATGTAATAGTTTTCAAAATTCTAGAGGGCTTCCTTTAAACGCACTCCGTTTAGAATGTCTTCTCAAGTGAGTCTACTTATCTAAGAGTTCTAGGTTTTCTAGGGTAGGGTATCCTCTCTGTTTTACTATGAGACAGCTTTTAGAAATCAATAGAATACATAATTAAAAAAAATTTTTTTTAGACAGCGGGGTTTGATCAAATCCTGTTTAAAACTTTTCTAGTACTAGTAACAGCTACACAAAAATTCGAGTACTTTGGCCCTTTGAAAGAGTAAGTAATAAATATATTGGTTAACACTTTTCCTAGGCCCTGGGGTTTACTAAAAAAGAGCACTTCGTATAGTGCATTAATAGTTCAATTTTCTGTTAGTATTAGACCTTTTCCGTAAATAAAGGAGAGCTCGTAAGGCTTAATTCCTTGCTAAAACTTATGCATATCGCTAAGATTTATCGGGCAAACTAACAGTGTAAAAACCCTGTTTCTCTTATAAGGGTTTTACGAATAATACGGGATTTAAAGAACTCCCTTTCTGGTAGAGAAAACTTTATACTATACAGGGGTTTATTTCCCTTTTTTTACTGAGGCATTCGTTTTATTCGATAGAAGGATAAGGATAAGACAAAAGGAGCTCCCTATACGGGATTTTCGGTCTTTGCCTGATATAAAAAACAAACCAACCCTTAATTATTCAATATAGGTATAAAATCCCGTCTCGCCAGGCACCTTAGAGCCCCCTCAAAGTAAGTGGAGATAGTACTAATAAGGGGTACCTCTTTCTTTAATGAAAACCGGGGATGCTCCTTCAGGCATTTAAACTAAAAAGCTATTGAAGTTCATTTTTTGGAATATTTGAAAGTAATGCCTTTCTAGATAAATAAATGTAGATAGTAAAGTAAACTTAGAGTACTAGCTCTCTTTGACTATTTGAAGGGTAAACCAAAAGGAAGAATAAAGAAAAGTGTTCATCTAGGCTTTATAGAGGCTACCAAACTTCTTAACACAAAGGAATAATACCTTAATTTGTGGTTTTAAATTATGAGTGTTACTCCTCGAGCTGGGGTTAAGGTTTGCTATAACTGGGGTTGTTGCTTAAGACAAAGAAAACTTAAATTACTTTACCTATAACAACTACAACTCAAAACGTAACTCATACTTGTTTCGCTTTGTATCCACTTTGTAGAATTACAGGATTTATGTTATGACATTTACCAAAAAAGCTTCTATATCATCTACTATAAACCTATGTAAGTGAACCCCCATACATTCCTTGAAAAGTTTCGGAGTTTTTTTTAAGAGTGCTGAAAAAAAGAGTCTCTTCCTAGTGGAGTTCATTCTTGCTTGTCTAAGTACGTTTTACTACAATTTATTTAAGCCGGTTCTATCTATAACTAGGTCACGTATACTGGGAAGCTCTTATCTGGTAAATGCTGTTAGGATATTGACTAAAAAAACCTCTATGTGGTATATAGATGCCCCCTCTCCTCTATACTAAGAGGATTTATTTATTATAAGGCACTGATTTTTTTATGACCATGAAATGCATTTTGAAAAGAATAGTAAATAAACTGCTAAATTGTTTTTTTTAATTACCTATTTTCTGCCATATCCACTTAAAAAGTCAACGAGAGCGCTATTTTATATTAAATAGAGAAGGGGAGTCAATAAAAGTTCAATAGGGAAAACCAGAATTCCATGGCAGGGGTTCTCCTAAATGCAAATATATATATACGAGGCGAGGGGTGAGCTTATTAAGCCCGGGGGTGCTCCGATTAGCCAAACTATATTTTACATAGAACTTAGGTATTCAGTATTATCGATCTTCCCTACTGCTATAAAGTAATGAATCCGATAAACAAGTTTTTGTGGAATAGGCAAATGTTCGAATCCTGTTTACTTCGATTTATTATAATGATTTCCTTTTTTAATAATTTTAAAGTAGCAAGCTAATTGAGGAGTCCTTCTTTTTTTTTTTTTAATTAGGGAAATGGAAATCCTAGCTTTTTTGATATCCTATAAAAAAACATGAGTTGAAAAATACCCAGTAAGAATATACTGCAATACAGAAAAGGACCCCATCCATATGGAATTTTGTTTATCTAGGATTCTGTCTCTTATTTAAAGCCAATAGAAAACTTAGGTACAAATAGATTTTGTTCTCCACTATTATCTGAGTTGGAGGTATTCTTACTCAAAAACAATTAAAAAAAGTAGAGCCATGACTTATCGACTGTAAAAACCAAAGGTTCAAGCCGGTTCAGTGCAGAGTTCTTGCTATAATTATTTAGAAATAAAGAGACTTACTACAAAGAATTAGCCCGAGTAAGCTTTGTCTAAACCATGTATCCATGCCTTTGTTATTATTCCAGCTGCATGAGCAAGATTTGGATTGGAATAGAGACACCTGAGATTGCTAGACTACTCCTTTTGCTTTAAATTAAATACACGAAAACAAAAGATAACCCGCTAAACAAAAAAAAAAGTACAATACGAGTACTGACTTTAGATTTTATTAATAAAGGCTTGGTTTTCCTTGTCCTTGTCCTTACTTAGGACAGAGATACTTAATACCTTACTTTAGTCGTCGATGATAACCAGTAAATCTTTAGCTCTATAAAAGAAATCTAAGTCCTTAAAATCTCAAGGATATAAAAAGAGAGCTTTACTCTAAACTAAAAAGTATTAAATTGAAATTACATTTGAGTGAGTATGGGTATACACTCCTTTTGAAATAGTCTAGAAAAAAAGCCCAAGTTTAGCGAATCCTTTACTTTTCATTTCTCATGTGTTCTACTTAACAACTAACTGTCTTTTATGGAGATATGCTGCAAATTCCCCAGTTTTTTTCTAGTCCTCAAATTAAAGTTGGTTTTATCCGGTAACACAAGATCTAGTCTAGGGTTTCCCGTAGGGATTCAAAAGCGTTACAACTTCTATTAGATTTTTTTTTATAATTCAAGTGTTGAGTTACCGTGAACAACCCCTCCTACAAGCTTCGAAGATGTTTTTCGGAAGCACTTATATATATAAAGTATAGAGCTCGGGCAATCCTTAGAGTCAAAATAGTCTATAGAATCCAAAGCAAAATTTAAGAAATGCACCCACAAAAAATGTTTTAAAACACGATATACGTCACGAAAAAAGCCCGCTCTGAGCATTTTCACTTAAAAGGTTATACCGGGTTTCCTTAATATTTTTAGCTCTATCTAATATCTAACAACGAAAGCCCTCTTCTTTTGGCGGAATTCTTATTACTCAATCCCAGTTCAAGCATACGTACTTTTGTGAGTTCCCAATTTTTTTTTTGTTTTAAAGACCTCCTTAAAAATCCAGTAGCTTGAGTAAGGTAGTTGCCTATAAAAAAATAGCCCCTCACTTGTATTGTTCAGAATTCGAATGAAAAACTTCAGATATAGAAAATGAAACCCTCTACCTCATATCCGGAGAAAAACCCGCAATTAATATTGATAATTTTAAGGATATGCTTTTTTGAGGACTCTAGTCGATAATGGTAATAATCAAACCTTTAGCTTAATTAAATTCTAGTCAATTTACATAGATAGGCAATGATTGTTCTAAATGACTTCTAATTTGAGTTATAGGAAGGCGGTAAGAAGGCCCCTTTCCCTAAAATTTCTTGTCCACACGACTCCAGTTTCCTTTCAGTTCACAAAAAAGTAATAGCTCGCCCATTAAATAAAGGTTAAAATTTCTTTTATTAGGAATTCGCATATGGAGTTCCTTGCAGACCTTGAGAGAAAAGATTCATTAACTTTATATAAATACCTCTGATTTTCTTATATCTTCGATTCTTTAACTTTCCTACCTGGTTAGTAATGATATGCTTTTGGGGTATCTTGAATGGGAAATTTTAAGCACTACCTCTATAACGGTCTTGTATTCTAATTCTAATTATAGAATATTTAGTTAATGAAGAATCTGGATAGGGTGGGTTAAAAAAAGGTAAGCCTTAGGAATTTCTAAGCGATAGGAAGGGGTTTCCCTAAGTCTAGATTGGATTTGAACCCTTGTATCTGACGGTATTCTGTACTCTGTAGCTATTTAAGTCAGACAAGTATAAATTGACTTTTTTAAGTTTTAAGGGAGTTGTTGTTAGTTAAAAGGAAGTCTCTCTTTCGTATAAGTCAACTAGATCTCTAGCAATCCTGTTAGCAACTATCTTAGTCCGCTCTGCTAGTACAGTAGATGGAGGGATGGTGATGCTGGTCTAAGCTGATCGATGGAATTCCTGCTAGGATAGGAAGTTATTTAGTCGATGAAAGTAATGACAGGCCAGAAAAGTACTTGGTATAGACGGTAAATAACAAACAAATTGTCGAAGCAGAGATGGTTCTTGATGGTATTACCGAGGTATTCTTTGTTGAAGGTGGTAGAGATGCTAAGAGATTTAGGTTACTAAGATGCATTGAATTACAGGTTAACTTGATAGCTGTCTCTCTTTGCTCGGTCAATTGATGGTACAGCACTGCAAAGTTTGTTTAAACGATTCTTTGAGAGTCCTAAGTCCAAAGCTGGGAAGAACCAGAAAACATTAGAACCACTAAAATACACTCTTTGGAACCTAGGAGAAGTCCCTGCCTGTATTGCTAGTCGGGGTAGGTATACCTAGTAGGAATGAGGAATAGGTCAAGCAGGAACGCTGTCGATGGGTACATAGCCTAATTAATAGAGGAAATCCTTGTCGAAATTCTCCCTTAGCTAGGTCTTTTATCCTGATTAAAGTTTAATTATAACATAGAATATTATAGCAAGCGTAAAAAGTATAAAGAAAGCAAGTATTTACCTTACTCTAAGGTAAGACTATCTTGAATGAAAGGTCTTTTCATTTTATTAAAAGGACTCCTTGTGGGTCTGCGGTGATACTGGATAATCGTAAAGGCCTAAAAAGTCTCAGAAACTTCTAAGATTCAAAATTTTTAGTCTGTAAACTCTAAAACAAATAGATAGACATTAGCAGCAATTCCTTGCACAAGGGTAAAAAAGACTTGAAATCTAAAATACCTAATTAAATGAAGTACTCTATCTAAGGAAAGCTACAATAGAATCAGTTTATCCGGAACTCATAAAACAAGAATAACCTAAAACCAAATTTCAAAATAGTTACTGAACTTAAGCAAGAATTCTTAGACTATAACTAGAGCTGTCAGCTACAGATAGAAAACTCCAATAGATAGATTCTGAGTCTCCTTTAATTTCCTTTACTTATTTGGTAAGAATATTTCCTCCTGGCTTTCTCGAGCTTATCGAAAAGGTGGGGACTTAATACGTGCATACATGAATCTCTATTACCGAGTATAAATGGGAGCTTAGGTTAAGGCATTCTAATCCCTGATATAACATACTTACATATTAGAACAGAACTCTTTTGACTTACTTGAAATTAGGGCTCTTTAAGCTTCAATTATAATACTTACACTTAAAGCCCCGAAAAAAGATCTATTACTTGCTTTTGACTTATACTTGTACTTCCTCAGAGCTTGGGAGTTAGAAAGAAGCGCGCTATAAGACCCTGTTGTTGTATACCTTTGTTGAGGAGGATTAGGAGAGACTTGCAGAACAGATAACTATTGTTGTGTTGTAGAGCGAATGTATTCTGTCTGTATTCCTTTAGCTTGTTTGCTATTGATATAGGATATTAGATTGTCTTGTTATTAAAGGTAAGTATAATACCTGTTGTTCTTTGTAGTTTATCAGTAACAGAGGATATAGCCTTAGAAAATAAGAAATCCCTTTTACCGAGTAAACAACTCTTGGTTACGAGCTTAACTCCTTAGAGTATATTGAGTAGTCTATCACACACTATAAACCCCCCCAACATTTTCTTAATGACTTGTTCTTTCAGGATAGCGGGAGCTGTAGGAACCAGAGCTGTACACCACGGGACAGTAGCAGTTGTAGGAGAGCCTGTCAGCAAGAGAAGGAACAGACCCAGTATCAGTAGAGCTAGAGAGATTGTGTAGCTAATAGAGCCAATGGTGCATATTCCCTGTCCTAATTTGAGTATTAGATAAGTTCTTATAGGAGAGTTCTTCTTGTTATAGATTAGAAAAGTCTTATAGTTCTATGGTATAAGTGTCATTTTGATAGTACATGAACACATTATAGCCAACATCATCTTCATATTCTTATGACTATCTTTGATAGCAGATAGCACTGTGTTCTCGAGTTATATCTTAGCAGTACGCAATATGGAGGACTTTTACTCTGGACAGGCGGCTTACTTAAAGTTGAGTAAAACAGGGTTTCATCAGAAGGTGTTAAAAGGATAAAGTTGTTGTAAGTACCAAAAGAAAATATAGGATTCCCTTTTCTATTTAGACGGATTCGTAATAAAAAGTGAAAGGAAGAGATAGCTAGCCAACGAATTTGTTTGGGGTAAAAGAGTCCTAACTAATGCGTCAAGTGTATAACTTTAGCGAATATAAGGAGTAATATTCCGAACAACAAAAGTGTATAAGACTAAGACTGTTCTAGGGTTCTTGGGAAGGCTATCTCGTAAGGTACAGCACTATAGGTTTGTAGAAAGTAATGAGGATTAAGTAAATCACTCTATATAAGAAATTGATTTAGAAGAATTTCATCTGACTTTTAGCTTCTTTCTTCTCTAGGAACTTACCACTTCGAATATAGAGCCGAGTATAGAGAAAAGCTTCATAATTGATACACTTTTTGAAACTAGGTATCAACTCTATCAAAAAAAAGGAATCCCATAAGAATTTCCTTTTGAGACCCCGACACCCATCTGCTGTAAAAGCTTTTGGATCAATAAATCTATTTATTTAGTACTTTAATTCCTTAAGTTTACCTTTACTTTAAAGCCAGCAAAAAGGAAAAAGACCTCTTATTGTGTATTGTGAAATCCCTTGGTCAAAGCAACACTTAAGGGCCTAACTGACTGACTAACGCTACTAAAAGATTGATGAGTGGCATAGAAATCCGGTTAGATAGACTCACACGTGGCACTCTCTTTAGAGAGAGGAGAGGGTATCCGAAAAAAAGATATTAAATCAAATAGGGAGCCCCAGAACTTTTTAAATGTATAAGGTCTGTTAAACGTAAAAAAGATCGAATCAGGAACTGTATTCTATATGGATTTTATAAAGCCTGTCAGAATAATATTATAGAAAAGTGCTTCCATTTATTACTGAAGAGCCTCTTGAATGTACAAATAAATAGAAGAGTTCGCAAAATATCAAAGAATCCCTGAAATAAAAATTATGGAGAAGCCTCTCAAGTCACAATGAGAGTGTTAAATAAGGGGTATAACCAAAAGCTGAGGTTGGTCCCTAATTGGAACTTATACAGAAGGCTTAGCCCCCAAAGACCGGAGGCGCCCCTCCTAGAGTGGAATATTTTAAATACTCTTAAAGTCCCCTCGAATTATTTAATTTAATTTAAACAAAGGAGCGCTTCCGCCAAAGCGGTTATATCCACTAATAATAAAGACGACAAATTTCTCATTAATTAATATAGAGGGGAGGGGTTCCTAGAATTACATATCATAATAAACAGACTGGTTTAACTCGAATCAAATTAATCCTCTCTCAATTCTGGCCATTTTTCGATGTAGTATAAAAAGAGTATAAAATAGAAGTTCTTGCGCTTCCAACTTGATTAAAATGAAAATAAAAAAGACTTACTGGACTAGGACCCTGTGTTAGCCATAGATTTAGAAACTTAAGAATTTACCTATTTAAGCGTTTTTGCTCTATTAAAATAAGGGTAATGGAAAATCTGAGATATAGTTTAAAAAAACTTTAATATTGTGTAATTACGGAGTTTTTTTATTCTTTACCAGGTAAACACTCCTCTTATTTTTAATACTGGCTGTAGAGTACTCAGTTGTTGTAAAACTTAAACTTTCGCAATCCCTTTATTACTGAAAGACTCTCCTTTTCCCTAAAATTCATAGCGCAAGGTTTCCCCTTTATCTTAGAACCTTATGGGTACAAGTAGGATACAGTCATCTCTTCAAGTAAGGCTGTTTGTTAGTTCCAGAGAAAACCCACTTTAACAATGTAAAAAGAATCATTACTAGCTAGCCCAAAAGGGGAGAACCTGAAGTTTCCATAACATTTGTTTACACGAGAATAAGGTAAAGCACGGAAGAAGAAGCTGCTATTTTTGCTTTAAGAATTCCCATTTAGTTCACTCAATAAGGGGGAGAGCTGGAACTGGGGTTTCTCTTAATCTCCTAATACGGGGCTCCTATGAACTTAATTACTTATTGCCCAATAGGAGGGTCTGGCAAAAAAAATGTAGAAAGCATATAGCTTAGAGAACCCGTTTGGAACTTTAAGAGAAGAAATACAATTCTAAAACTTGTCCCCTTATATTCTATATTTTATAATAAAGAGCTAGAAGCCTCCACAAAATAACTATTGGAATCCTCTGGAATACTAACTAGTAAGAAATTTCAATGTTTGTTCAGTCAAAGTTCTAGTATTAAAACTAATAACTTGTTTCCGGCTAGAGGCATATACTCCTCTCCTAACATTATAATCTCAGCGATTTCGTTAAAAGGGAAAATAGACCTTGTATAACCCAGAACATCTAGTACAAAACGGGAGTACCTAGGCTATATTCCTAACCGAACAATCTAGGACCTTATAAATGAATACTTCTATTATTTCTTTAATTTAATGCACTTTAAGCTAACCGAAAAATACTACACCCAAGATAAACGATAAACTAAGTTCCCCTTTCCTTTGAAAAACAGTAAAGCTTTCTAACAAAAAGCCCGTTTATAACCCTAGTTTAGTAATTTAGATCTTATTTGTCAGCAAGAGTCTTTCGCAAAAGGGACCAAAAAGAATCAATCAGGGGTAAGTATAAGTCTTAAAATTTTTTTAAATACCTAAACTAAAGTTAGCGGGTATTCCCTGAGGAAATTAGAAATCAAACTTTTTTGATAACCTATCCTAGATTTCTAAGGCTTGTCTTCTGCTTTGCTCTTTCGTAAATTTGGAGGTGGGAATACAAAAGTCACCACTGTACTAGTAATAAGGGAGTTTTCTAACTAAAAAAAGAGCTGAGGGACCTAAAAAAAGGATTACTCCAAGAGGTATAAGTTTGTTTCCTAATGAGTCCCGGTCTTTTAAGGGTTATATACTAACTAATACTATAGAATACCTATAAGCTATAGGCTGCAACAAGACAAAGACCCATGGGACATCTATATAGTAGGCTCCATCTCTTAAGTAGAGATACAGTAAAGCACTAACAAGAAAATGGGGATTCTCACAAACAAAGACTATAAACAGGTAACTGAATCTCTTTGTTTTGGTGTACAAACCGGAAATCTAATGCAGTTTATGGTATTGTCTATAGTCGTGTACTGTTTACGAAGGAAAACATTGTAAAGCTTAATTTTTGGTTATAACGAGTCCAGAGACCTAAAAGTGTACATGGTTCAAAAGTCGTTTTAAGAAGAGAATCGGTGGAAAAAGGAACTTTTTGGAGCCAGTTCTGTAAATTCCGAATTTTTTATCCATATATTTCTATTTATATTAGAGTAGTACCCAGTTTATTACACAACAAACAAGACTTTGCACAAATTGAAACCACTTTGATTTTCTCATTAATGAAGTTTTTTTAAGGAAAGCTTTGCGCTCTTTTAGGTACTGCCTCCGAAAGGGCGATGTCCGATTACTTCTGACTACTAATGGCTTAAGCTACCGGATTTTCTTACTATAATTTCAGAAAACCTAGCAGGCTTTTGTAGTTCAAGGTTTGGCAGGGGAGTTCCTTTTTATGATTACTCCCTTTGTCTTTTTATTTTATAGATAGGTAAATCACAACTCTCCAGATTTAGGTCCTCATTCATAGTCATAGCAGAGCTGAGCTAGAAAAGAAGAAACCAGTCTTGTGAAAAGGGGGGAAGCAGACCCCTAAGCCTTTACTTTAATATGCATGCAATACAAATAGGAACTCTCCTTTAGCTCTACATGTAATGTACTCTATCAAATGTCTTTGTCGGAAACCGATTTTAATCAGAAACAAATACAGGAACGAAAACTGTACTTTATAATAAAAAAAGAAAAGAAGTTGAGGCTGTGATCTTTCTATTAGAGAGAGAGATTTCTCTTTCTTTATAAAGAGGGCTTACCAATTCCTAGTAGAAAAGTTAGGTGAAGTTGTACGAAATTCTAGACAGAAAGGGGTTTGGCTTCTCCCTTGTTCCAGGTTTTTTCCTAAAATTATAGTAAAACGCAAATCTAAATATGTAAGCTTAGCATATTATCCCTTAGGTAATAAGAGAGTACAAGTTTATGTAGCTTTAGTTGGATAGGTCAGCTTTCGAATTTTATAAACACTAAATAGAATAAGCAAGATTAACAACTTACTTTAAAGAAGAGAGATTAATAATAACTGGGACTTTTTAAGTTAAGAGGGTTTGCCCTATGAAAAGTTTATACTAGCTATAGAATTATATCCTATAAATATTCATAAAATGGGCAATTCCCTAAGTATAGCGTATATTTAAGTTATATAATCTTGCAAAAGAGAGCTTAGTTAAGGATTTTTTTAAGTAATATTTTCTATCTTGAATTTCTTCCTAAGTTATTTCAAAATCTTTGTATTTTACTCATAATATATTTAACAAATAGAATGTGTTCAACTACTGTACCTCGCTTTAATAAATATTAGGATTTCTCGGATATTAGTTAATTAGTAACCCTTGTAAGTTATAGATTCTAGTCTAGGTTTTTTTCTTTTTATTCAATAAAGTGCATCCCTTGAAGTGTCGAATCCCCGACTTGATAGAGAAAAATCTTGGACTCTTTAATTTAAATGACTCTCTGCCATTTGGTATCCACCACAAGGGCTTCTTGTTTACGTTTACAAACAAGGGAACTTTGATTTATGGCTAGTATTTCGTCTCTTTGTAATTACGAGATCCTTTTTATAGCGGAACCCGGGGCCAGATGATAGATTAAAAAGAGTTGCCATTATTAGAGTTATAACAAGTCTATTAGCGATTAAAAAAAGTATAGAGGGCCCTCTTATTAGCTTAGCTCAGGAGAATATGCTCGTGGTTTATGTTAATAAAAAGGGAAAAGTCTTCTAAATCTTGACTAGATTCCCTGAAAAATTTTTTTCTCTAGTTTCTAAGTTAAAGAGTCCTGTTATGCTGCATGCTTTATACTTACTTAGTATTGGCTCTTAGAGAAAAATATCTCGCTGGTTGAGTATCTTATTTGTACTTTACCCACAATAGGATTCCCCGATATTGAGTAAAAAACGAGTTCAATTATTCTTATAATATGGTTCTCCAAAAAAGAGTCCTTATTTCTGTATTGACCTAATTCGCGAATTCTGGGTAGAAATAGGAAAGCGTGCGGGTTACTTTGTTTTTTTTAGCATATACTAAAATTTGTATAACTCTACGTGAAGCAGTTTCTGAACGCCTACCAACACTCTTAATTTACCAGCTCTAGCAGTCCCCGTTTGTACCAAGATTAAAAAAAAGCTGTACAAAGAATGTTATGGAGAAAAAAAGACACCAAAAGTGAGGGATCCCCTCTTCTCTTAGAGTCTTGTGCTAGTATACAGACAACTCAGAGGTAGTTTAAGAAATTGATTTCCTTTACTCTAGAATTTATTAGAACAGCAATCAGTAAAATAAAAAATGGGAATTTTTATGTAAAAAGGGTAGAATAAGAAATAGCTAAAACTCTAGTAAAACGGAATTCAAACAAAGTTAGATCTGTTAGCTTGGCGTATTCTTTTACCAGCTTAACAACTGCTATTGTACACGGATACATCGGGGATTTCTTTTCACTACCCAATTGGATAATATAAGCCGAAGTTCCAGTTCGTATTATATTTTTTCAAGAAAGCTTATACATTCAGAATTCCGAGCAGTCTCTATTGCTTACTTATTAATATTAATGGGTCCCCTTTCTTTACTTATGATCTTTTAGGAGCTTCTAAAACTTATGTAGTCTTATGTAACTAGGCTACTCCTGCTAAGTAAGGGTTTTAGTTCAAAAAGGGATTTTCAAGCTTTTCTATTTCAGGAAAATTGTATGTAATTCTTGTGTAAAGTGTTCGCTATATCTTATAGAAGGGACTAACACGGGTTAAACTTTAACGATTCTAACATAAGACTTTCTTATATGTAGGAGTTCCGCTCAAGTAATTAATTTCCTAATAAGGTATACCTGAGGAAAGTATCGCCAAAGTTTCATTCCATTATCAAGTAAAAAAGTATAGGATATTTTTTTTTGAAGTCTAGTTATTGAATTGAGTCACAGGATTTTCGAGGGTCAATAAGGCAGGGCTGCCTGAATAAGTCTCATCTAAGCCAAGGGTCCTTTTAGATAGAGAATTTAATTAAAATTGCGAGAGTTCTTTACGCGTGGATGCATCTTTTAATTTCTTAGTTATAAGGGGTTCATATCCAGTGTTTAACTAATAATACATAGAGGGGAGGGGCCCTTAGCCTTCTCGTAGTATACTTCTTCCCTTATTTATTATAGAGCCTCTCAAATAGGTAATTCACAAGTTCTTGTAATTGCAGTGTTATAAATTTCAATTTCTCTTATTATAAAGGTCAAATATTCTAGAATCCTATATGTACGTGCACCCAAATTTTTGACTCTAAAGGATTTTTTTTGCTCCGAAGAGGCTTAGCTTATTTATAGGTGTGTGTACTTATTTAACCCAAGCAATGAATAGGAAGCCCTTGTCTTGTATGCTTTTGTCGGGGTGTCTAAAATGTTGTTAAGTCTGATACTTAAGTCGATGCTCTTGCTGCACGGATATACCCTAAAAAAATGAAAAAAAAAATTCTAGTTACCTTGAAAGGGCTCCTACTCATTCATAACAGTTTGCGATAAACGGGGATTAATTAAATGCAGCTGACTTGCCCTCTGTATTAATTTAACTTTATTATCCGATATTTCGGGATTTTAACGTATTTTTTAATACCTGACCTGATATCTAGAAGATATACACGAGGGCCTTTTCCTTAGTATATATATTTACTATTTTTAACCCAAAACTACTAAAGCAAAGACTACTCATTAGGAATCCTCTAGAAAAGCATCTTTACTTTGCCTAACTCCCGGTCTAGTAATTAATTGTTTGTTAAGACTCTGAGGCTTCAGCTATAGATACGGTTGTCCACTAATTTGGTTACAATGTAGTCACCTTGGGTAACCTTTACCAATCCTTAGTATACTAATACTAGTAAGTTTCTTCAATCAAGTTCTAAATCTTATAGTAAAGGAAAAACAGGACAGCTCATCTGGATTCGATGCTATTTCCTAAAATGCAAGAGTTCTCCTCTAGATGAATCTGTTTAGCCAGTGTTCTCTTGTTATATACAACAAGATACTGCTGTAAGGGAACTCCGTGTATATGAAAAGGTTATTTCATTCGATCAAAGTATATAGAAGTAGGATTTACAAACCAATTCTAAGGCTATTCTTGTGCCTTATAACACACTTGTGGGTACCTTCACATCACATAAGAACCCTTAAAGTAAAGAGTCGGGACCCCTAAAATGAACCTGAGCGCTTAGCAACAACAAGCACATACGAAAGGTTTCAGACAAGTGCTTCATAATTTTGAATTCCTTTTTCAGAAACTTACAAGGAAGGTATTTAGGGATCCTTACAAATAGCATACCAGATTCCTAGCTTTTAGACCCAATTTTAAGATTAGGAAGTACAGAATAAATACAGATTGTAGGTACACTTACACTCTAGCAATAAAGATGGAAGATTGCTACTTTAGCAGCCTTATAAAAGACTTAAGATATCTGATATAGTCGGTAGGTATTCTTGCATTTTAAATAAGGATTACTCCTTTTTTAGAGTCTTAGACCTAGGGGCTTTTAGTACTAGAGCAATTCCCGTGGTTTATATGATTGATTATTCTTAGCAGCAATCCCATAGCAAGTACTTACCATCACCCACATGGCCTAGCTGACTAAGAGTAGTGGCTTCCTCAGTTCCGGTTTACAAGGGATTCTTGCTTTGACTAGCATTCCATTAACAAGTTGGCATATTCTACTCCTACTTCACAGGCTCCTCACTAGCACCAATGAGAAGGCCTACTCACCCTATCATCACCTTAGCCAGCTATACATAATTATCGGATTAAAAGGATATCCTTTAGAGGATTTTTATAGTTGGTTAGGATGTTCCAGTACATTAAATGCTTAATAAGAGTTGGACTAGAAGCTATTGACAGGACTTTTCATTGACTTTTCAAACAAAGGTTAAGAGATTCCAGTGTGTTTGATTGGACAGGGTTTGAAGATAAAGGGATTCCCGGTTTGTTAGAGATAGAGTCAAAAAAGCTGTATAAGCTTTTCGAGCAGGGATTTACAGGAAAATAGGGAGTTTCTTTTAGCTGAATAACTAGATAGGAACTTTAACCCTGTTTGATTTAATCAATATTATTCTCTAAAATTTCTAAAAGCTTTACATACTTCCCTCTGTTTAACTTAAGAAAAAAACCCTATTCGCCGAGCAATTGGAGGTCTTTTCGTATATAAATTTGCTTTTTAAGTTCATAAGTTATAGTACAAAGCTGAAATTAGGAATCCATCTCTTATGGGTATGGCCGGGTAAATCCGCGGATTATTATAGATTTGATAGAAATCAACTTCGGGATAACCTATGAATTTAAATTACGGAAATTTATCCCAGTTAGGTAAAAATCAAACTTAAAAGAATACCCGTGAGAGTCTGGAGGAAAGTCCTTATCATAAAGACCATAAAGCCAAGAAACCCTTTTCTCTAGCTTTAGCAAATAGAAAGCTGTTCATTAAACTTCTATTTGGTTAGTGCTTTTCCAGGTACTTATTTGCAGCATCAAGACAAAAAGCCAAGATCCCCAAAATTGATTGCCTTGGAGTTAGGATTCCTCTGTGACTTCTCTTAGTACTTTGTCTTCTAATGTGTAAGGGATACTACTCTGTTTTTAGGGCCTGGAATGTATCCCAACCACTTTACTTATCTAAACTGAAGATAAAAATTCCAGAGAAAACTTTTGAATTCATTGGTATTCGTTATTTAAGCCTTTATTTAAAGTATCTAATGTATACTAGATAACAGTCTTTTTATGCCAAAAATTTCAGTTTAAGAGGCTATAAAGTAAGAAAGTAGAGCCGCCTTTAGGTCCACGGGTTTCCTATTATTACAGCGAATGAAGGCTGTGTTTTACGGTATACTTTGTGACTTTTACTTGAGTATTGTCCTGTGATAGTTTTATAAAGAGGTATTCTCTCTTGTATTTTTAATATAGTATGGGATTAGAACTCTTGTATTCTGGTTAAAGATGAAAAGGAATAAGAGAGCTAAAGCAAGGAATTTCAGTAATGAAGTCAACAAGCGAAAGTTTGTTTTATTCTTCCTGATCCAGTTAACGAACTAAGTCCTTAGGAACTAAGGGGGCAAAGTTCTTTATTTAAGTAAAAGACTCGTATTTTAGTTCGCTAGTTTCTTTGTGCCGTTAAAAGAAAAGAGTTTTGAGAAATAAAATAAATGGAAGTTATTTAGGAGCAAGGAAGTTTATAGAGTTAGCTAAATTCCTATTTAAGTTTTCTATTTATAGAAAAGTAATGAGCATGTTTTTATATAGTAAATGAATATCGGGGAGCTGTATGTAAAGCTAAAGGAGAGTTTAGTACTAAAGCCTGGCTTATACGGGTCTTAGTGTTTCCTGCTTTTTGTGTCTTTGTCTTTTCTAACTTTCTTGTGGTTAGAGCACTGGTTGTTGGAATCTCAAGTCATTGGTTCAAGTCCTAGTCTTATGCTCTTAACTGATTGAGGGATGCTTTAGCTTCATGTAATGGTGTTTTCGATTTCCTTCTCGTTTCGCTTTGATTCATGTTCTTGATTCTTGACTGCTGATCTTAGCACTACACCCTTTTTACTAAGAACTCAATCCCTTACGTTTTCTCAAGCTTTGCTTTACCTACTCTTCTGGAACTGAGTCTTTGTAGTAGCTGTCATACTCTTAATACCTTTCTTATGACTTACTTTGTTACTCTGTATCAGTGTCCCTTGACTATTACTAAAAGGGAACCCTAGGGAATCCGAGATTCAAGCAACTAACTTAATTCCCGATCTCTTCCTTAATTAGATTGTTGCAGAGAAGGTCTTACCTTAGACTACTTAGATTTTCCCTATTATTTATAAAGAAATGTCTTTGCCCTTGACCGATCCCTTGACTTCCTCTACCTAAAACTTGAACTGTTCCTTGTAACTTCCTACTTTCAAACTGGATCGGAAGGACAAGAATACAGAAACACAAAGAAGAGTATTCCCTAGTTTTAATCTTCTCTATTTCCTTAGTCCCAGAAACAAACAGAGTATGAAGAAAGCAGCTCTCTTTGTTAAGCCTTGTCCCCCTTGAAAAATGAGGAATTCTTACTTCGTTTTCCTTAAGTTCAGTATCTATTTCTTAATCTTTGTACGAAATTCCTTGAGTTCTTTAGGGCTTTCTTCCTCCTGTTACTTAGAAAAAGAGACTAAGTTTTAATCCTACATATGCTTAACGCCTTATTACCAGAAATTCCTTATTCATTTTAGGGAGGGAGTACAACAACAAGAAAAACTTTCACTGTACTTCTTTACTGAAATTCATTTATAAAGAAATGCCTTATTCCTTAGCCTCTATAACCAGAATACAGAATAGAAGAAAGGAAACTAGACTCCCCTACTTATTAAATCCCTAAGAGCTCTTATCGCTTTAAACTAAACAAAAAGGATCTCTTTCTAAATTGGTAGGAAAAACACCCTTACCTTACTTATCCCCTTACTAACTACTAGAAAACTGGGAAACAATAACAAGAGGACAGCTTATCCCTTATAGTTCTATCTTATCCATATAGGAAATTCATTACTTATGACTTGACCCGAAACGGGAAACCCGGAAACAAGGAAACAGGCAAACTCCTTACTTAATAGCTACTTTAACACTGAAACTTAAAACTGCATTTCTGTCCAACGGAAATCTTTATACCCTGTGCCTACTACCTAGACCTATCTTCTTAATAGCTATACTACCCGTTTCTAAATTTAGAACTCTTCTTACTACCCAAAAGAAAATGATTATCGGCTTTTAACTAACAAAGATTCCTCCCTCCTCAAAACTAGAAATGTAAAATACCTAAGAATTACTACACTTTCTTTACTAGAAATTCTTAAGCAGAAAACTGTTTATATAACTTACTTCTTGTGAAATATTGTAGAGTCGAATAGAACTTCTTTTACTTATTACTTAACTGTCCTAAATCCAAAAAGAAATTCTAGTTTAAGACAAGCCCTCCTCCTCAGTTTCTTCGGATCCAAGGGAAGATTTAGATTGGCTCACTTTGGATCAAAATGAGTACTTTCTTCCCTTCATTTAAATTAGGAATTCAGGAATAGAATAGTTAGTGACTCTTCCTTTAGCGGACTACCTATTAGAAAGTCTAATAGCCTTACCAATTAAAGCTACATTAGAACAACTTAACTATTAAGGAATTAAGTTAAGCACTACTCCTTAACTAATTAAGTCTTACTCTTCAACAAGTAAGGAATAAAACAAGTAAGTACTTTTCCCCTAGTTCTATACCTATACCTTCTTTCTTAGAGTAGCTACAGAACAAGGAAGGGAAGTGTAAGCTTGGACAACAAAAGAACAAGTAATTCAACTAGCCCAAGCACCAAGAAAAGTACCAACATGGACAGGGTTCAATACTGGTTGATAGAAGGGAAAGAGGAGTACTTGACTTAAGAATTCATGACTTACAAGATTTATCTATTCCTAATCCTGTCTCTTTTCGTATTGTCTTTTCCTAATCGTTTTCCTTTAACGGATTCTTTTCCTTGACTCTTGGTGTTGGATGTTAGATCTTTCTGTTTAGGAGTGAGTTCCTTTAATCCCCCAAGTTAGTGTCCTACTACTCTTTGTTTGAAATTCTTTTACTATTTCCTAATTCTTATATATAATCTCAGCGATTTCGTTTGATGAGACGTGTAGAATAAAATCCAACGAGCAAAGTAAACCAATAGATTTCCGTTTGATTATGTAGTTTGTGAAACGAGTCGTTTTCCGTATTCAAAAACCGAAAGTACTTTAGCCCTTACTTCTGCTTCTGCGTGTTCTAAAAGCGGAGTTTTCCCTAGTAGTATCTGTAAGATTAAATGGAAATAATTATTCAAAAAGTTCAAAAGGGAAATTATCATTATTATAAGAAGTATCCCGCTTTTTAGAAAAGTTAACTAACTACCTATTTATTTCATAGGAACCCATACTAGGAATAATAACAAGGAACAAGAGGTCTATTTTTAGACTAATAGAACTAGACTATCTAATACAATAACTCCTAAGAGTAATACAATCCATACAGGGAATACAACTAAGAGTACTGGTATAGCTATTAAGACAGGTAGTAAGAAAGCTATCAAGACTGACCTTCGAGATAAAGAAATTCTTGGATGCCCTATCAAGGAGTCCTATATAGCTACTAAAACGAGTAGAATTAGAAAGTCAAAAGACTCATATCTAACAAGGCTTAACTAGCACTTCTGAACCAAAAGTTTCATACACAAGTCAATCTCTTTTAGAAGTACTTTTTCCTTAATTAAAAGGGTCGATCTTGACTAAAAGTTTAAACGTATAAGCAGATATTTCATGCTGAAAATGATCCGTTCTTGATTATTTGTAAATCGATTTTAGAGATATCTAAAAAGTTTAATAGAGTTCTATTCCAAAGCAAACCTACGTACACCTCTCGAGTCGGTTCCTCCCCCTAAAATAAAAGGGGCATTCCAGTTACTAACGAAGCTTTCTCGGGTCTCGGAAACCCTTGAAAAATGAAAAGTAAGATGGAACTTCTCTGGGTGTACTTTTAAAGGAAGCTCCTTTTGTTAATGTAGAGCTGCTCTTTGTACTGTACGAAAGCTCCGTTGTAACAAAATAAGAAGCTTTTTGCCTAACTGAGGAGAGTCCATATAAGCAGGTCTTTCTAGACTTCCGTTCAAATGCTATTTATATAGTATCCCAAACTCGTCAACTTGACAAACCTCAAAGGATAAAGCAATCCTAAATTTGAATATGGAATAGTATGTACAATTATTCGTCATAAAGCTCAGAGCATCCCTTATTGGGGATATATACAAGGAGAGTTAAACACTAAACCTCTCAGGCCTTGTTAAGAATTATAAAAAGCAAAGAGATTCCCCATTTTTGAATTCAATTTACTAGAACCTGTCTTAACTTAAAAGGGGTCCAATTGGTCTATCAACTAAAGCTTATGGAATGTTATATAAACAGCTGAGGTATGAATATTCTAGTTTGTGTTTAGTTACCTCCCATTTATCTTGGAGGAATACCTTTTATTGTCAAGTTATTACTATAAGCGAGAGGCAAGAATGAAAGCCCTACTTACTGGGTATGTTCCCGCCTTTTTTGTTATAAACTGAATTTTAAGTTATGATGCTAAAGGAATGCGGATTCTTTTCCCGGAAATTTATTAAAGAGGTCTCTTTTTTTCGAAAGAGGTCGCTTGGATTTAGCCATGATTTCTTTATTCCTTATCCCGAAAATACCGTTTCGATCGGATCAAAAATGATTTCTTTATCAAGTTCTTTTTAGAATTCAAAAAGGGGGGGCTTTCTATAGAATAGATTAGAATATTATAGCATCATCATCATATTCTATATATTATGTATCTTTAAGGTACATAATTCTAATTCTAATTAATGTGAATGTCGTTTTTTATGTTCCTTTGAAAGGTGACACGGGAATATTGGGTTCGATCTACTCCTTTATCTCCCTGTGAATCGTATGTTTGTGACAATAGGGACAGAATTTTCTCAATTCCAATGTACTGGGCGTATTTTTTGGATTCTTTTGAGTAAGATATCTGTAAATGCCCGGGGATTTCTTTTTTTATTATTAACACGATTTTGAACACAATCGGTACATTCCAAAGTAACCCTTCCTCTCTTATCTTTACCCTTAGCCATAAACTTCCTTGTGGTTTTTTGATTCACCCAACTCCTTTCTATTTCCGATCCAAAACAAAGAAAAGGAACGAAAAAAAGAAGTTGCTACCTCGAGGATTATGAAAGATTTCGTTGCAATCAAGATAATAATATGAACTATTACGTAATACAAGGATTTCTAACTTTCTCTATTTCTATTTAGACTTGCAGTCCAGCATTTCGTTTCAATATCCTGTCCAAGACTCTTCCCTAAGCAAAGCACATTTACGCTTTCACTCTATTATTAAGAAAAGGGTAACCTGAAGACGAGTTCTCTTGGGTCGAGCTCCCTTATTTTATTTCTTATTTTTTTCTCTGACTCTTACCACCCGTTCCTATTCTCTTCTATCTCCTTAATAAAGAAAGGGGGAGAGGGATTAGTCACAGATATTTGACTGTGATTGTATCTCTAATCTTCTTCATCCCTTCCCATATCAATAACTAGAATGAAAAAAAAAAAGGGGAATATTAACGCATCCGGAAAGAAACGATTAATCTTTATCAATAGACCTGCTAAAGCCCCGAACCATATAGTACTTAGTACCGGCGCCGCGGAGAGATATGTTTTTAGATCTCGCATTTCAAATCCTCCCTCGGAATTCTATATTATAATACATATATGATTGGATGTATCTGTAATTAAGGACCACTTGTCTTTCTTTATATGAAAAATTCACAATTCAAATTGTAATTTACAAGGATTCGGTAAATAATATTTTGACTTTCCTAAAACAGAAAACAAAGATATGCTTCCCCTCTGCCTGAACTGAGCATTTCAGCTAACTATTTCTTTCTAGTTTTATTTATGACTAGTTGAATATTGCATGTGTAGATAAACTTTTTTTTTCTATTGCCTGATACATGGTTCTACATCGATAAGCAAGAAGAAAAGAATAAAGAAATTATCTCGAACTTCATTTCGACACTGATTGGAATTGCGTTGCTGTGTCAGAAGAAGGATAGCTATACTGATTCGGTAGACTCTAAAAGCACCCTGGGTACAGTATTGGCGATCTCACAAAGGTAGCATTTCAGTGAATTTCCCATTTACTGATCTCATC